>SWCS01000001.1:1800000-2061965 GCA_007556505.1 Elsinoe australis
CGGTATCTGCTTAGTAAGCCACTACCAATTCGGCTAGCGTCTGATCACGGCCGACCTCACTCCTCAGTGCGCGAAGGATTCTGTGCTGCGACATCCATGCGCGATGAAGATCGTGAAATGGCTTGTTCGTACCACAAGGGAGGTTGACGGATATGCTGATGCAAGTTCCCTCGTCTTCGTCATATTATTCCCGGTCGTACTGGACCAGCCGTCACGATTCATCAAGCACAGCTCCTGACGACATGGCCGAGAGCGCCGAAGCCCTGTCACTTCAATCATTTCGTTGGGTTGAAAGATCATACCAAGGCGATGGCACTGAGAGCGAAGCACACGTTGCACAGCATGAAGCGGCGTTAACAAGGTTCTTGGCAACGTGAAGTAAGTGGTCATTCTAGTTCTCGTAATGCCGTGGCAGCCACCGAACAAATCAGAACTCCTTCTATGTGAGCCAAAGAACTTGCACCCATAGCCGCCCAATATTGTGGCTGTAAAGGTACGTCAATAGACTCTCTTGCCCTGTCATGAACTTCTAGAACATCCTGCCCTAGACCCGACGCCATGTGCACGCAACGATTTCATACATATGAGGCTTGCTCTTGCTATTGGTCATTTATTATACAGTGCTCTGCACCATGGAACTGCCCGGAGGATGAGGATGAGCATAGGCGTAGTGTAGAGCTCCACCTTGGGAAGTGTGATCAATGCCGCCGGAAAGACGAGAAGCGACAAAAGCGACGAAATCCTCGACTTCGGCGAAATCAAGACCATAACTCGCAGAAGCCGAGCTTGTGGAGACGGCTGCTAAGGAAATTGATCGAGTAAAGGTACGACCTCCTACTATCGTATGGTGGACGGAAGTAGTGGCTAACGCATCCTCGGCAGCGAAATTGCACATCATATTATGACAAGGTTCAGAACCATGAATCGATGAAACTTTGTCAAAGAGTTGATCGAACGAGCTGATAATGAGCGCAAAGAATGGATGCAGACTTCAACACAAACACTGAACTTTCGCGGCATGTTGCGTTCCCTCCGTGACTCATTGCACTTAAGCTGTCTCTGAAACGCAAACGGCACAGAGAGGGAAGGTGATCAGCTTGGGGCATGCATTCGATGTCGTACGATGTTCCGGTGGTCGTGAGCATCTATCCTTTGCACAGAGTCCACAAATTGAGAGGCCATGTTACACAATGGCGGATCTCGAAGATCGACAGTGTTATTGCACCGTCGACAAAGATACTTACTGACTCGTGAATCTGTATAGGCCCACTGCGATGTTCTAACTGGCTCGCTAAAGGTTACAGAGCAGATTTCTGTTGTAGACTATGCTCTTCATATGAACAAGGACGCTTAGTTATTCGAGCGCCAATGCTGTATCCAATTGGACATCAAGATCGATCAGCACATGCTCACATTTGAGTGCCTCAGCGGTAGTTCTGCACTCAGCCTTTGGACAGGTAGTCCGCCCACGTATCGAGACGGTCGCGAGATGGGAAAGGAGCGAGCTACTTGATGCCGCCCTGGCCACGATGATTTGTCTCATCTCAACTTTTCTTCCCAGTCTATTTTTTCATCCACTTCTTGATCGTTCTTCTCGACTCGTTTTTTTCCACGTGCTATTCCTAACGCTCTACCCCTCCAAGGTCGCTTCTTCGACACCTTCGCATATCCACCTTCAAAGAAATTCGGATACCAGAAACACAAAGACAAGCACCACAGACACAGCTGTCCTCGGTCTTCCACAATGTGTATCACTGTCCAAGATCAGTATGCGCGATGCGGTTGCACTGGCAAGCCTACAAATCGCATATGCAGTCGCCTGTGCCTGCATGGCGTCAATGTCGCACATATCACCCCTCTGAAAGTGCACGACCACTGCAAGGGCTGCAAGCTCGGACAGAAGACCCAGATCGTGCCTTCGCAGCCTGATAACGAGCGAAAGGACCATCAACAGCACATCAGCCGGTTCACTAATGCTCGAGTTGAAGCCTGGAGGAAGTCATCAACCATTACGCCCAGAAATAAGGCGGTACCATACCATCGGGACAACCCTGGTAAGCGTCCGCAATTGACAGAACATCAGCGCTGGCTGCGAGATCAGCGCTGGGATGAGAGAAAGCTTCTATAGGGTCACGCCAGACCCGGGCATGCAGCAATTCCCAGGACATTTATACTGCGCGGCGGTCTCAAGAGTGAACAAAAGGTAGCAGCACTACCGCTGATGGGAGCTCAAAAGGCTTAGGCCAGCTATGAGCGGCCTGTATCTTTAATGTAGCTCTCTTTCTAGAGTAGCGTGGTAATCTAAACAACTTTTGGTGGCAACAGAAGACTCCATACAATCTGATAGTTTGTGCTTGAGCTTACTAGCGGCGAAGGTGAATCAAAGAGGTCTTGCCAATCCGACTGGAATTGTTCTGTCACACGTATCGATGATGGTTTATCCATGACGGCTATTCCCGCCATAGTGAGGAGGAGTTGTGTTAAGGCACAAGAAGTCTCGTCGTGAACCTGAATGATACGCAATTTCTAAAGGCTGTGCTGGAGAACCACAAGCCAGCAAGTTCCATATTCTCGTACGCTCACAGCTCAGCAAAGCCCAATCTCTTACGTATCCTAATCCACACATGACAAACATTCCTGTACTTGAAATTCGTAGACCCCAAAATTTGTTTGCCAACATGTTTCGTCAAAGAAGCGAAGGGTTTCTGACAAATACCAGACGCGGCTCAGTGCAGGGAGATCGAGACTGTCGTCTGTTCTCAAGGAGCAGCAGTGTAACTCAAGGGGAGACCATCATGTCAGCAACTATTTAATGACAGGCCGAAGCCCCCTTTCTGCTCAACCAGCTACGATCTGAGCATCCATAACACATTTTGGTTATGAATCTGCTCCATTGCTTCAGTTACATTGGAGAGGTGATATGAAAGTCCGACATTGCTCTGTCTATCACACATGGCACGGCGCAGAGGGCTGTCCTCCCCTGATCAACTATCACGGACTCCAGCCGCACTCAAGTAGTGTGAAGACCCCAAGCGTCCGGCACCAAACGGGGTCAGGGCCAGGCAAAGGGCGGTATTCGACATATGGGACAGCCCGGAGGAAGGGTCGGAGAGGTCCGACACGACCGCCGCTGAGGACGACTCGCGACAGCACGACGCGATCACGAAATCTCAGGTCGCGCGTCTCCGTACACACCAGGTGACCCAGGAGCAACACGACCTACTCAACAACTTCAGCAACGTCGAGCTCGGCGACAACCACCCTCATCTTCCTGCTACCAGCACTGGCTCTGGGCCCTTTAGACCTTTGCGCCATGGACTCCGTGATCGGAAGGGAGAGGAGGAAAGGATCATCGTTGACGACGAAGACTCGGTCTCTAGTCGCATGGAAAAGGGCAAGGAGAAGGCCATTGTTGCCGAGGACGAAGACTCGGTCAATGCTTCCAAGGGCAAGGGTAAGGGCAAAGGCAAGGCCATCATCGTCGACGACGAAGACTTTGTCCCTACTCACAAGGACAAGCGAGCTATGCCTTCAACAAACGAGATGATACTCTGCGGGTGGGGCTAGTTGTTGGGCCGTAACCGCAGTTGACAGCGACGAGGAGCGGGCACAAGAGGAGGACGAGGGAAAAGGAAGAAGAGAGACCGCGGCCCGTAATTAACACAGAAGTTTTGTCTTGGAATCTCGTACGCCAAAATGGCACTAATACACAATTCTTTCCTTGAAGCGCTTCAGTTTTGAGTTCAACGGTCTTAGATGATCGTCTATAATGCAGCCAGCTCAGTGCAGTAGCATGAAAATCGCCGTCCATATCGATGTGATCTTAAGCTAGGCGGTGCCTTCGATCTAGAAGTGTACGCCAAGCGTCCTAAATGTTACCTATCACCCCATGAAGCAGAACAATTGGATTGCGCCAGGCACCTGACCACCTGCTCATCTGATTCGGCTTCGGAAGGGATGAATGAACAGATTTGAGAGAGCATAGTGAGACTTGGAGGATCATGCCCGCTTTGCACCGACGAAAGACGTTCCGCATTGATACGTGGCTGACTTCAGGCAAATCATGGCAGAAAGTCTTCCGGGTAGCAGTTCAGTTGTAGGGTTTGCAAGCATCCGGGTTGGGGTGGGAGGAAGAGGCTACGGGGCAATGCAGGCGCCCGTTATGCCTGTACTACCGGCATCAGTGACTCTGGTGTTATCTCTGCCTGTGATACATCGGCGCCAGCTCTGAAGAGACCGTGGAACCTTCATATTGAGATAGATGATTGGCCATTTTCTGTCGCACAAAAAGGTGATATCGTGCACACTTTACATGAAGCGCCAATATTAGAGCCAACCATGAACCGCCCACTTGTACAATGCATGTCTTGTACTAGTTGTAATCGCGTCACCCGTGGCTTTCTCTTTATTACTGCAATAACTGCACTGCTTTTCTACCAGTTTGTTCATCATCTTTGGTATCAGAACATCGACAACTTCGAACGTGCCGATCTCAAACACTCACATCAGCAAGACTTGACCCACCTAACTGCCGACTTTGATATCATTCAAGATCAGGCAGCGATCACTGCGGAAGGCCTGGAACAACAATGGCGCAGTCCACGTCAAACGAGTTACAGCTACAGCAGCGCCCAGGCAAGAGATCCGCGGCTGAAGGCTGTCCGTCACCGGGGAAGCCAGAGAATTACAGGGACGATGAAGGCATCGACGAACTCACGAAGACATCTCGTCGAGAACGCAACAGAAATCCAAGACATTCTGAGCGGACTATAATGGAGGGATCCAAAGAGAATGCCGTGGAGGATTGCCTGCACCTCAAAGTAGGACCCTTGGCGTGGCATTTCAGATGCTACTGTTGTAGCATCGTACCACGGGAAAATCTTCGACCTGGACTGAGGTGGGAAGAGATTCCGCAATTCGATCATGACAGCGACGAGGCTTGAGTGGCTAATTTATCGGCTCCATCAAGTGGTGATCATGGTGGGTCAATACCGGGATGGCGAAGGCTTTGATGCTTAGAATATAGACCCGAGGTGCCAAAATGTCGGGCAAATCGCAAGTTTGAAAGACGTCTAATGATATAGCTAGTATTACCAGCCAGTCTGTATTGATTGCTTTACGTTCGATTGCGGGAGTTCTCAGCATCTGAGCGTCCTCGGCTACTCGTCAAACCATGTTTCCGTTCCGTGTTGGACAAGAATGTGTGACATTCATGGCATGTATCGTCCTTAGGCCAGTTGTACCAAAATCACAATCCTAACGTTTGTTGTGCTGTCATGTGTACATGCCTATCGTACTGTCAAAACATGTCACCAGAGAGATCTGAGTGCAGATGAGGCGTTGTTTGCCACCTGAATTGGTTCGCACACAGAAACGTGAACATGACCACAAGGCGTGTGGAACGACACGCAATCGTCTGTTCTGCTCTGTGTCGCACCGGACACAAACTTCTGTGCACTGCATATGCGCAAAGAGCTGTGTGGATTTCTGATAGCACTGAATTCGTGTGTGCCTTGAAAAGATAGGATGAATCGATTCCAAATTCCCCTCCACCCCTGTGCTGCAGAGCCTAACTCCTCATCGACATCCACTCATTCTCCCAACCTTGCGCCATGTGCAAGATTTAGATTTACCACATGCAGCCATGCGGGTGCCTCTGGGAGAAGCTCCAGCGTTATCCAGAAATCTTGAGCTGTCTTACGCGACCAGCAGACATTCCTCGTGAGGACTACGACCCACTACGATCGGACCAGCTCCAGTGCAAGTGCAACATGGTGATCGAATCAGATTCAGACCCAGAAACTCCACCAAGGATATCTCCTGAGACGCAAAGGCTTGTGCAAAGCATGCAGGATTATCGCTCGAGGAATCCTGCACCACCCCAGCGTGACGATCCTTTTGACCATTTTGAACGAATCGAAGCGGCGACGGCTAGATCTGAGGACAACAGAAGATCAGAGTTCGAGCAGTGTTGTCTGGAATCCACCCGAAGACGCCCTGCAGAGCTCCAGAGACGAGCAGAGGCGGACGTACGCAGATTGGCAGCGGAAAGTGCCGAGTACAGACGAACGGCTGATTCGGATCGTGTCAGTCAGCGCGACCGTGAAGAAGCAGACCAATATGGTGGCTTCCCCTGTGTAAGATCCATTAAGATGGCTGTCGATGGAGACACAAGCAGTGGGAGAAGTCGTCGACACGCGCATGATCGTGGACGTGACAGGAATGGTCTTGGAGGCCGAGGCTAGGACTTTTGTTATACGGAAAGCTGCATCGAGTGACAAGTCGAAACCCAACCGCTTGTATGGTCCAAAGGATGAGACGAAGTTCTGAGTAAAGTCTGACGTCTTCTTATCATACGTCCAACTTGAGTACGAAAGGAGACTGTTCATGGTCGGGCATTTAAAGCTGCAGGTAGTCCGTAGTCTTGATGAGAAACCCAGACACGTCTCATTCATCAATGCCCTCCTAAGCGAGCACTTGAAACCCTTTGAACGTCGATGTGTGGCGAAGATGTGCATCCGACTTTTGACCCTCTTCAATGGATGCGAACAGCATCTGCACGGTGCAACCCACCAATGTCAAAACTGGCAGCATTGTCAGGCTGAGCCAGATTCGCTTAGAATACAATATCGTCATGACTCGAGACTCTGTTTTGTCTGTTATCCGGCCAATGCAACCGATATGCCACCACATGAGGAGATGACAGCCGAATCTCCGCAGCCACTGAATCCTCGAACTATGCGAAGAAGGATTTATCGGCAAGCCACCCAGCTGTCTGTTGCAGATTTCGACGTATGGCTTGCCGGGTTTTGCCAGGAAGATGCCAGGTTACGCACGGGTGTGTCCGGGGTTCGTAGATCGGAAGAAGAGGTCGTCGCAAGCGGAAGAGAAATGGTCATCGTGTGGTACAAAAGGCTCCTAGGTCGGGACCGCCTGATATGGGGGGAGTTGCCTGAGCGGGCTCGGCGGGCAATTGTCTTTCGGTGGATTGGTGATCTCGCCGAGAATGATCGCTTTGACATTGCCATTTCAAGAATCTGTCCAGAACTGGAAGGCTTCATCAGACGGGCTGCAGCAGGTCGAAGGCCTTCAGCTTCTCCGCAGAGTCATAGACAATGATTGCAAGTTTTGCTGGTAGAGCTGCATCAGCGCCCCGTTGCGATGAGGCACGAAGGTGGGAGAGTGAGAAGGCCAAGCTTAGCGATACGGAACGCGATTGATAAGTCTACTTTAATTTGTAGCTTGAATTGGATTCCTCAGCGTAAAGTCCATGGTGGTTGTGAATAAAGTCACCAAGTGCGCAGTGATGACGCTGTAGACTGCCTGGTGCTTGGAACAGTGCTTCGTGGGTATGCAGGACTGAGTCCAACACTAGTTGCCGAGTCCTACAAGTTTCATAGATTCCAGCTCATCCTCCGGAGTTTCGTCCAATGCGATGACAGGCAACAAGTGAAGCGACATGAGGAGGCCTGGTTCGGGGTCCATGTCCCGGGCGGGCCGCGGGTACTGAAATCAAGACCGCCCCAACGGACTCAGATAATGAAGTTGGACAGGGTCTCCTTTCAAATCTTGTAACTTACACGGAAAAGAGACGCAGTCAAGCAGAAAGTTAGGGATCCCATCCTGGACACAATGGCGTTCAGTCGATTAAGCATCGCTCACCGCATTCTATCTCAACCCATCGAAACGTCCACAACACCTGAATCTGACAGGAGACCTCAGCGAATGTGTCAATGGATCATACCCATCAACTCCGAGTGCCATCATGGTGGCTCCAGGATCCCGGCCTACTGCAAAAACCACAAGCTGCACACAGACGGCAAGGACTGGCCATGCCAGGTTCATTGGGTCAGTGGGGGGTCAGTGGGGACTGCTTCATCTGTCATCCCAGCAAGGCTGTTAAGGTGGATTCGTCTGACTGGTGGCGTCATTGCCAGCCTGCGCCGATGTTCGGAGAAAGTGTCAGCCAGGAGGAGTTGAGTCGGCAGGAAAGAGCTGCGGAATTCTACCAGCAATCAAGAGCAGAGCAGCAGCGATTGGAGAGGGGCATTCTCGAGTGTGTCGAGAAAGGGTGCGAAAGTCGGCACACAAGAGAAAACAATCGGACAAGGAATGGTCGAGGAGGATGGTCGGGCGGTAGAGGAGATGGAGTCAGCTACGGCAGCCTTGCTGATCATTAGGTCTTCTTGGGCGGTATGAGACCCCAGACAGACAGCTCGACAGACATCTCCTCACATGAAGTCGTCCAGGAAGTCCGCGTCTCTGTCTTGATTGCTCGAAGCTTCTATCGCTTCTTCGGTGAACAGATCTTCGTAAGCATGATCTCGCTGATACTTGAGCTCCTTGCGTTCTTTGGCGACACGGGCCTCTTCCTTCGCCTATCGGGTGTCAGTTCCATCTGCATCGCCAAAGCTGTGTCTCAAGCACAAACCCTCTCTTGTCGAGACTTCTGGTCTCGCTTGCGGAGCTCACGTTCGCGGTCTTGCTTTTCTTGGCGCAGGTCCGGGTGGCGCTCTGCTTTAGTTTTGTTGAGTCTATTGACGATGGGATTCTCTCGTTTCTCGACATGTATGCGCTTTACTTTCTTCTGGTTGTGGAAGGATACCTGGCCAGTGGCCATGCTGCCGTCTTTTTTCAAATTTGACCAAGGTGTATAGATCACCGTGATTGCGTCCTTCTTGTTTCCTTGGAAGTATTAGAACTGAATCTCGATTCTGCAAACATAATTGCTACCTTCAATTGAGTTGGCTTTGGTGAGTTGGGCACAGTCGGTGAGGAGCGGAGCCTCGATCGTGTCCCAAGTCTGACCCTCTGGCAGTCTCACGTACACATGTGCGCTCGACAGATTGTCTACATGGAACTAGAGACATATTAGTGCCTACAGTCTATGATGAACACAATAATATCACGAACCCTGGACAAATTCAGCCGCGGCTCGAGGAGAGTGATCCTATTTCAAGACTTACCAAACATCCTCTTCCCAGCCAAACTTGATCAGATCTTCATCTCCGAGACGTCAGAGTCATTACTTTGTAAGGTAGCTGTTTACATACTTTCGAACTTATCCTTGCCCATGTATATGTAAGCCGGAGGATCCACTACATTGCTGGTGAAGTAGAGCACCATTTTGCAGACAGACGGGTGTCAGGGAGCACTGTATGAGATCTGACAGCAACTCTAGTCTTTGTAAGATCAGATAAAGGTCAAATTTCTATACGCAACGGAGAGCTGGCGGAGTATTTGGGACGCACCAAGTTGAGAGGAGCGATAATTTTTGGTGGCTTCCCAATCCGGCAATTCCGCCGACTTCACTCCTCATCTCTTGCACAGATCAACCTCCACCTATCTCTACCTGGTCACGGACATTCATGCAAGGCGCTAGTAGATTGCAATTCAGGAACACACATAAGTTTGCCAGCATCCTCACTCACCGGCTCTCCACCAGTCGTACGACTTCTATACATGATGTCTTTACCCTTTCCGATGGTAGCATAAGCGCTTTCAAGACTCAAGCCTTCGGGCCTCAGATCCCGGCTCTCCTACCTAGAGGCCACTTTGGAATCCTTCCAGCCATCTCGAAATGGTTTATACGGGGTGACGGTAGCACTACATGGTCAAGCCTAGACAAAGACTATCTATCACAATTCGCCACCACGACCGTGCCACTGGAACTGACGTCCGGAGACGATTTCAGCCGAATAGACCAACCTCTGTCACTTCTTTTGGAGTCTCAAGATACTGCTAAGTTGGCCGGCGCTCGCATCTACCTAGCTCAGGCTTCTTTATCAGACCTTCCCCAGGGTTTGCGACTGGATGTGCCCACACCAGACCTGGCCTTGAAAGCGGGCAAGGGCGATGTCTATGACACCAGTATCTGGATAGGTCTCGCGCCTACGTACACTCCATTGCATCGAGACCCGAATCCAAATCTTTTCGTCCAGTTGGCGGGAACGAAGAGCGTGCGGCTTTTCAATCCTGAAGTCGGACGAGCTATCTTTGCCCATGTCCAAGCGAGCATTGGTGGGCATGCAAGTGCTACCATGAGAGGCGAGGAGATGATGCAAGGGGTAGAAAAGCGAGCACTGGAGGATGCAGTATGGGAAGACTCGAAAAACCATCCATGGATGAATGACGCCTTTGAATGTGAGGTTTCAGCCGGAGATGGTCTTTTCATTCCTAAAGGCTGGTGGCACAGCATCAAAGGCGTCGGTGAAGGCATGACGGGATCTGTAAGTATTTGTCTTGATATCAACCTGGGTATCTGCTGACTGTGGTAGGTCAATTGGTGGTTTAGATAATCATCTTTTCATCGCACGGCGAGGCTCCCTTCATCCGAGCACTTGGCGTAGTAAGCTGCACTCGGGAGCACAGCCCAACAATGCGTTCCCGGATGTCGTCCGCATCGTTGGTGCAACGTTCAGCTCCCTCGTGATATAGCTGCCATCTGCACTGGCGCCACATGGTCGTTCTCGATCTCTGCCATGCCCGGAATGTGGCTGCGCATCCGTGAGATCGGTATACCTCTTCTTTGCCTCAGGCCCATGCCATATACTGTCATGCACCCCTCATATATGCTTCGTAGACCCAATGACATCTCCTCTGACTTTGCTCCAATCTATGCTTTCGTCCATAGCCTCATCTATAAGGCCGGCAACCACCACATTGTCTCCTCGTATCATGTATAGACCGTGCGGCTGCTCGCTACTCGTCTCCGGGTCGTCTGCTGGTCTAATGATACGTTCCACCGTGTCCTGCAGCACCAAATTCGTGACTTGATCGCATGAAATAAGAGTGCCAACAAGTGTTCTACCGTCGACTGTGACCACCAGTATCTTCTCTGCGGAGTGTAAGTACTTGTGATATTATTTCCGCGTTAAGACTCACTATTCATGTACTGCTGAAGCGACATGTTTGTTGCTGCGAATGCGCCGGAGTCGCGTGAAGCAGATTGGCTGTACTTGAGGGTATATTTGCTTCACACAAGCTTGATAGCGCGCTGATGCACGACTTGAGAAGCTCTATAAGGCCATCAGAGTCTGTCTCCAGAAGATGACGAGCATTGAATGACCGGTCTCTAGAAAGTGAACTGGAGTTCGGAGGCACAAATTTCTGCCAAGACCTCAGAGCTCACTTCCGGCTTCAGACATTATGTTCTTCTTCACCTCACTCCTCATCCTCACAGATACATTGTGCAGGGCGCCGACTGATCATGGCCAATGTCGAGAACCCTGTTGAGCTGGTCAAGCGATCAGCAAAGCGCACCCGTGAGGTCTTCGCAGCAGACTACGGCTCTACGACCGGCCTCGAAAATTTCCCTCAACCCCCCGCCGCAGTAGTCACACCCTCACCAATAGACCGAGCACAGCGCGCGAGCGTCGCATCCAGGATCAACAACGAATATGCCGATGTCAAGGAACTTCCCGCCGCTCTTGCAGCAAAGCAGGCCTCCGCACAAGCATCAGCACTTGCGCGACGGAAAAAGCCCAAGCAGGAGGATCAGGCTTCTGACCCAGCAATGGCAAAGATGATCGAGGGTGTCACAGCCTCGAAAACGCGGATGAATGGTACATCCCAAGCGCTCATACGGACGGACAAGGCAGGAGGAAAGGCACCGCCAAATGCGCATGGTCCAACACCACAAAAGAATCTTCCGGGACAGAGTCTGGTGCGGCGCGATACTGTGAGACAGCAGAAGCCAGACTGGCATCCGCCGTGGAAGCTCATGCGGGTGATCTCGGGACATTTGGGGTGGGTGCGTGCTCTGGCGATGGAGCCTGGGAATCAGTGGTTTGCATCTGGCGCTGGAGATAGGACGATCAAGATCTGGGATCTGGCGACAGGGACGCTGAAGCTTACGCTTACGGGACACATCTCGACGGTCAGGGGACTGGCGGTATCACCGAGGCATCCGTACTTGTTCAGTTGTGCGGAGGATAAGAAGGTCAAGTGCTGGGATTTGGAGACGAACAAGGTCATCAGGGACTACCATGGACACCTGAGCGGTGTTTACACTCTGTCACTACATCCTACTTTGGACGTGCTATGTACTGGAGGCAGAGATGGCGTGGTCAGAGTGTGGGATATGCGGACGAGGTCGAATATTCACGTACTGAGCGGTCACAAACAGACCGTGTCAGACGTCAAGTGTCAGGAAGCCGATCCACAGGTTATTTCTTCGTCGCTGGACAGCACAATCAGGATGTACGATCTGGCAGCAGGAAAGACAATGGGAGTCTTGACACACCACAAGAAGGGCGTGAGAACACTGGCGATTCATCCCTCCGAATTTACCTTCGCGTCTGGCAGCTCTGCGCAGATCAAGCAGTGGAAGTGCCCGGAAGGCGCTTTCATGCAGAACTTCGAGGGCCACAACTCAATCATCAACACGCTTTCGGTCAATGACGACAACGTCATGTTCTCCGGAGGCGATAATGGCAGCGTAGCATTCTGGGACTGGAAGACAGGACACAAGTTCCAGCAGCTGGACAGTCTGGCGCAACCCGGCTCGCTTGACGCCGAGGCAGGCATCATGAGCAGCATGTTCGATAAGACTGGTCTGCGATTGATCACTGGAGAGGCAGATAAGACGATCAAGGTGTGGAAGGAGGATGATAACGCGACAGAGGACAGCTACCCGCTTGATTGGAGGCCGACTCTTGGCAGGAGGAAGTTCTAAAAAGTTCTTGTTGTACAATTCATGATACCCATGTCAATCAAGTCAAGCATTAAAGCCTAGTCCACGACATTCTTCATCCTCTCTCAGTGCGCCTCTTACATCTTCCTCTCCCACCCCTAATCGTACCCTGCCTACTCTCTCGCCCCTCCTGTTCTCAAGCCCAACGATGCCCGCTTCAGCCAGCTCGACAGCAGCTGCTCCCAGGCCCTTCACCCGCGCCAATTTTTCCGGCGCTCGCTTTATGGCATGCCTGCCTCTCCTCCCCGGCGTCCCAAGCAGCCCTGCACCACCACCCACCGGCCCACCCTTCGGCACTTCATCCTCTCCAAACCACTCAAGCCACTCCTTCTCATCCCTCCCCTCCTCGGCCGCAAGCAGGTACTTCTCGACCGGCACAAGCTGACTGACCAGACCGATCCGTCTTGCATCATCAATGACCTCCCCCATGACCGCCTCCGGCAGCCCGGTCCTCCTCATCCTCGCCAGCAGCGCCGACAGAAACAGCTTACTCGCCAACGGAAGACTCCTCAAATACGCAGCCAAAGGGGTGCTCGTGGCCTCACTGATTGCCTTCTTGATCGTCAAGATGGACACCTTGCCCTTCTCCATCGCCGCCCCAGTCGGAAGTCCAGCCTTCTTCCCTGGCGTCTTACTCGGCGTCCCCGGCTCCACGTTCTCGACTCCATCCGGCCTCCCCTTCCCCTCCGCCACCACCGCCTCCGCCTCCGCGATCTCCACCGCACGTCTGCACACGTCTAGCGCCCGTCTCGCGTCCCCGCTTACGGCCGCCACTTTCCGACTCGCGAACTGCACGGCATCGCTTTCGACCACGACGCCCTGCACGCCTTCCAATCGGCTTTCAATGATCTTGATCAGCTGCTGGTGCGTGTACCCCGGGAAGGTGATGCGTGTCAACCCCAGCCTCGAACTGATCTTGTTACTCAGCGTGCGCTCGGGGAGGTCCATTGTGTTCGCCACTGCTAGGACGATGAGTCGCGAGTGGCGGAGCTGCGGCCAGTTGAAGAAGTTGTACATCACGCCTTGGTTGCGGGTGACTAGCTGGTCGAGTTCGTCCATCAGTACGACGCACGGCGTGCGGCGCGGCGAGGGGGTGGAGAATTCGCGCTCGAGAAGCTCTAGTGCGTGGGAGGGGGAGACGCGCTGGCCTTTGAGTGCTTGCCAGAGCAGGGAGTAGGATTGGTGAGGGTCGGTCACTTTCATCCCGTTGATCTCGACGAAGATGAAGTCGTCTAGCTCGTCGTTCTGTACGGCGATGTTCAGGCTGCCGACGACTTCGCGGACCGTGGCGGTCTTGCCTGTGCCGGGCGTACCGGAGATGTAGATCGTTGAGCCGGTGGAGGTGGAGATGGCAGATTCGAGGTGCGTGTAGATCTGGGAGAACTCGGATTCGCGGCAGGGGAGGGAGGTAGGGACTGCGGAGACGTGGAGGGTTGAGCGAGCTTGTTGGTGAGGCGTGGTGGTGAGGACGTCGGGAATGATGCGTGTTCCTAGAGGTGTGAATTCTAAGGGTTTCTTTGCGATGATGCGGCGGTGAGTGGGAGTGAGGAGCTTTCCTGGGGTTTTGGCCTTCTTCTCGACGCGGTTCTTGGGCGTTGTGTCGAGCTTGCGGCGCTTACGAGGTGTTGTGTCGTCGTGGTCTCCTACCACGAACTCCTCCAGGTCAGACTGGGCAGCCTTAATAGTCGGCTTGCGCTTCCTTGTTCGAAGTGTTTGAGATTCGATAAGAGAGATCAGGGGCTCGATGTCGACCTTACCGTGATAGATGTCGTCCCAATTGAACTCTTCCGTGTACGTGGTTGTCCTCGGGTTGCAGCCGCGCCTGCATACAAAGGTCTTACCGTAGCCACTGCTGCCTCTGGAAATCTTGCCTGTAGGGTGCTTCTCTAGGAATGCCGCATGTGACATCACAGTAGCTTTGCCATTGATCGTCGCTAGCGGATTCTCATCAGTGTTGTTGGTAATGTACAATTCGTTCTGAACGTTCTGTTAGCGAGATTCTTGTGAGAAGCCAGCCGACTTACATAAAGAGCGTCGTCTCTCTTCTTTGCACTATTCTTGATTTCTCGCTCGGACGAGAACCACAAAAAGTTTGCAGTCTTATTCCAGACCATCTCTCCTTCGTCGTCCTCTACTTCGCCTTCGGAAAAGCCAGTGATAAGTGCCACCCATGCCTCGTTACCAGCCGCTTTGAGAAGTACCGCATCGCCAACTGCACACTGGAAGTTTCCCATACGAGCACCCACAATCTGTCGGTCTCCGCCGCTCATCTCAGCATCTGTACCATTCGAACTTTGGTAAATCCATTCCCAGGGGTGATCCTCCACACCGAGTTCGTCGTCCGAGTCTTCTCGTAGCACCGCACCTTTCTGTAAGATCTCCAGCGCCTTCTCCGTCTTCGTTCGTTTCCGCTTTTCCCTCACTTCCTTCATCGTGACGGGCGTTACTGCACAGATGTTCTGTTCACCGGATCCGTACTGTCAAGGAGTCTCGAAGCCGGCGGCAAGAGACGCGTTAAATCGCGTGTCGCGAAACCACTCTAGTACGGTTGGCTGGATCTCCTACCCCGCGGACGTCACTCGGCCCGACCTTTTGAGCTTCAAGACCCTCAGATCTTCTGCCGCGAAACACTGCACTCTCGCTGTCACCACCACCACAATGTCCGCCGACGCCCAAAAGGGCCAGCAAGGTACGTCGCCTTTCCCTCTCGCCTGCCTATAGATCATCTCGGTCTCAAAGCGCCCGCCCTAACCCCCTACAGTGGACCTAACCCAACTCCCCGTGCCCCAACTCCAACAAATCCAAAAACAGCTCTCCTCCGAAGTCAACCACCTAACGAGTTCCTACTCCTCCCTGCGCACCGCCCAGTCCAAGTTCCGCGACTGCATAACCAGCATCAACACGGGCGTGCGCTCGCCTGCTTCGTCAGGGGGAAGCACCTCGCTCTCGTCGCTCCAGAAACAGCAAAAGTCGTTGCTCGTGCCGCTGACTACGTCGCTGTATGTGCCGGGCACGTTAGCGGATCCGGAGAAGGTGCTGGTGGATGTGGGGACGGGATTCTATGTGGAGAAGGGGGTGGATGACGCGGTGAGGTTTTATGAGGCGAAGGTCAAGGAGTTGGGGGAGAGTGTCAAGGGATTGGAGCAGGTTGTGGGGCAGAAGCAGGGGAGCTTGAGGTTGGTGGAGGAGGTGATGAGGGGGAAGATGTTGGCGGGGGAGGGGGGGCAGGGGCAGGGGCAGGGCCAGGGAAGGAAATGAGGCGGAGGATGTATTGAGGATTCGGGCAGGTCATGCAGTTTGGAGAGGTCTCGCTGCTTGAATGCGCCGATATATGCTGAATTCCTTCCTCGGTAGACCAGCGAGAGCGGCGACAAGAGCAGATCACGTGGAGCACGCCCTGGAGAACAGAGAAACGCAGTGAAATGTCGCTGATCGTCCAATCGGAATGGACAGTGCATGAAAACTCACAGCTGGGTCACGACGATATTCCCCGGGAGCACATTTCGTCGCTAATGTAGCAGGAAGCAGTATGGTAGTATTACATTAGACCTTATCTGCGCAAAGCGGAAGTGGTATCAAAAAAAAAACTGTACAAGGCACAAGGTGGCCCTCACCCTTCTATTTCTTCTCTCTTTCTCCTTACAGTCCCTGGTCCTTGATGAACTTTTGGATAAAAGCGTACGCCCCACCAGCAGTATAGTGCAAGTTCAACCCATGACCCGTCAGCGGCGCAACATACGTGCCTGTCTTGTTCTGGTCCAAGTTAGGGTACAGCTGGGACAACACAGCAGCAGTGAGATCCGTGGGCGTAGTGCAGTTGCCGAAGCAGAAGGGCAGATCCGCGTCGCCGTTGACCACAGCCACAGCGCCGGTGTAGTTGGCCGCAGGCATAGTGACGGCCGTCAAGCTGAAGAACTCGCCGTAGGTGGAGGTGCCCTTTGCGGCATCAGCGGCGGCGAGAACATTTGGGTCGAAGTTGGGGGCGCGGAAGAAGCCAATCTGGGTGTTGGGGGTGGTGCCGCCGACGAGGTAGCCGTTGTTGAGGGTGGAGAAGCGGTAGGGTTGGTTCTGGTTAGCGATCTCGAGGTTGATGCCCAGGATGAAGGCGGGGAGGGCGGTGCCGTTGGTGGAATAGCCGGTGAGGATGACGGCGTCGAACAAGTCGGGGTATTCGCGGGTCACGGCTTGGCTGATGACGGAACCGAAGGAGTGGCCGGTACCGACGACGGTGGAGAAGGTGGTGTTGGCGAAGGTGCCGGCCTTGAGTTGGCGGGCGAGGGTGGCGGCGATTTCGATCTCGAGAGGAGCTTGGATCTGCTTGATGGGGTCGGCTTTGGAGGAGAAACCTACGCCGAGACGGTCGTAGGAGAGAGTTGCGTAGCCATTTTGGACGGCGACATCAACGTAGGAGTAGCCGGGAGCAAAGTCCCAGTAGAAGCGGTCGAAGCCGATACCATGAGTCAGAAGCTGAACGCCATCTGGAGAGGTGTTGTCTGCCGGTGTGCAGAGGGTTGCGCCAATTTCGAATGATCCACCAGCATCCTGAGTTCCATTGATGAGGTTCGCCGCAAAAGGCGAGCCTGGGGCCACGTATGTGAGGATGGTGTTTGTCAAGTCAGACTGGTTCTTTGGGATCTCTACGTTCAGGTTGAGGTTCTGTGTGGTGTTGGCTGTGACATCGACAATACCAGACACGCAGACTGCGAGACCACCTCTTGAAGGCTGAATGGTAGGGTTGCGGAAACCAGCAGTGCTTGGTGCCTGGAGACCAAGGGGAACAGCGCCACCAACCGAGTCCTGACCGTGAGCAAGGGCACCAAGTGCGAAGAGAGAGAGGGCAGCGATAGACATGATGTCGTACTGGTAGATAAAGATAAGAATACTGTACTGGACTGTGAAGGTTACTGGGGAAGACTTGTCCCTTTTGTATACCAAAGGTCACACCTGTTGGATCCGAGTGACCGGCACCATGACGACCTTGCAGAGCAGACAACCAATGTGGTCTTGCTAGAACAGGCAGTTGTCATCAGGGCAAGAGCAATAGCTGCATGATACTACCAGAGCTTATTGTCTTGCGGCTACAACCGAAGCTCGATTAGCTTGTTGTAGAGGCTCTGACTATAGAGTAGTGGTGGAGTGGTCGTGGCTCCATGACGCAGGCCTAAGACAAAGCGGTCATCGAGGGTCAGCGGAGTTGTCGAATGAACAATGTCAAAGCTTGGGAAAAAGCGGGACGAGAGAGGGATTTGCACGTTCCAGACACACGTGCAATGCACCATCAAGTGCTCATAGCTCGTCAAGGCCGTGCAAGGGCCGATAGCTGTCAAGAACGGAGCGCCCGGTGTCTCTGACGGCTTCCGAGGAGTTCGCAAGCGAGTGAAACGCGGGTAGAGGGTCAGAAGGTATAGACGAGGCCATGGAGGATTCAATAGAGCATACTCAACCATCCGACGGCATTTGGAATGGGCGTTGTTAAGCTCAAGGTGATGGTGTGAGGTTGATCTGGGAAGCTTGAACAGGAAATGAAATCTTGCAAGAGCTTGCTAGTGTCTCGATCGCTCGGAGCCCGCAGAGCCGAACAGCTGGGAGGGGGACCTTGGGCATGAGGCTCAGGCACGGACGGGTGCATCACCCACCCTAAGAGAGGTTAAATTGCGCAGAGACGGTACGGATTGGTGGGATGTCCATGGCAGAGGAAAAAGCAAACAGAGATAAGTACAAGACGCCGGCTTCGGGCAGAAGGGCGGTCGGTGGGTGAGGATAATGTGCGCAAGAAATGGACAAGTCAAGCGAGCCAATGTTTTCCACTAGTCGAGCGGGGCAGGACACCGCGTCAGAGATTACAGTCTTTGATGTTTGGTCAGCAGTTACCTTGATGTTGGGGTTGATGTTGCTCGTGGAGAAGCAGTCGTGGGTAACATCTCAACCTTGGTACACCAGAGCGATCTACCAGATGACGACACTAGTCCCCATGGCGGGTCCCATGCAAAACGGATAGGCTCGCTGTACCTCCTGCATACTGATGGCACTGTATGTGGTGTCAGATGGTCACAATCGTAATGCCGAGGTGTCTCTGCAGCTACAGTCATCCATGTATAGGTGAACGCATGGCATCAAAAGAACAAAGTCTTGACGAGACAGCTGATCATGTCTCTTGCAGTGTCTGCCGTGCCGTTCGTGGGGGCAGATCGAACGGTCAACAACGTTTCTTGAGATCTACCTCAAGATATTGCGCACGGGACCCACG
This sequence comes from Elsinoe australis, assembly GCA_007556505.1. Classification (NCBI taxonomy): domain Eukaryota; kingdom Fungi; phylum Ascomycota; class Dothideomycetes; order Myriangiales; family Elsinoaceae; genus Elsinoe; species Elsinoe australis. Next base: position 1,818,942 of record SWCS01000001.1, read on the forward strand.
CTGCAAAACTGCATTTCAAAGCACGACGACTGACTAGTGGAGAAATTGTGATATTGCGCCTCCCACAGCAAAGAGGCTTGCACCATGACTGAAATCAAGTATTAATATGCAGCAGAGTCCATCGAGACTTGCTAGGCTGGAGGCCATGTTACCATCTAGACCCGACTATGAAGATTGACACATGTCCGTCACCATACCATGCGGTGGACCTGCATAAGATCCCGCTGTATGTGACCAGGGTGAGACAACCCATGATTCGTGGCCACACGCAATTGCATTTTCCATAAGCATATTGACAATTCGACTATTGGACCATTGTCCATACGAGTCGGCACGTTTTTGTGAAGTCATGGACGGCAGCATCCATGTCCGAACGTCTCGCCATAGCACCTGGCTCCATAATGGCTGTCAAACGCCAGAAGATCGGCTATGCATCACAAACCTAGCGAGCAATCAAGTCCACACAGCATGATATCTAACCTCGCTAAAGACATCGTACACAAACAGGCAATCATTATAATCAATCATTGTAATCATCATCATGCCTACGAGCACAATCATGGGTCGAAGACAGTGTCATAAAGAGAGACTTGTTTTTGTAATTTGGGCAAACTATGAGCGAGGCCACGAGTCAATCGACTTCCGCAGGGGAAAGGAGACGTCAGAACCGGCCGTGATGTAAACGTTTGAAAGCAGAAACAGCAATAACCTTTGCGTGAAATCGGGGTCAATGGCAAGATGCCAACGTGCAAGTGTCTATCCTCCACCATCAACAACCTTCCGAACCGGTTTAAAAAGAATCAGTCGTGAAGCCGTGCTTAAAATGCGGAATGTGAAGTGGGTTTTGTCCGACTCGAGACGTTTAGCCTGACTTAGAAAGCGCAAGCGCTTTCCAGTGCTCGACTTCCTGTTCAAGCTCGGCAATTTTCTGCCTGTACGTCTCCATCTCAGTGAACTTCTTCTCTCGGCTCTTACGGGCAGCAGCAGTGTTACGAGCACGCTTGACGGCCACAGGGTCGTTGGGGTCAACGACAATGGCCGGAAGAGGCTTTTCACGCTTGCTGATACCGGCAACAGAGCTTGGACGAACAGTACTGGTCAAAGGAGATGCGTTGGAGCTGCGCTTGCGAGACTGACCACCGGGGTGGACAACGATTTGGCTTGAATTGGAGACAGTACGAGACATCTCAGGAGCAGCTGGGCTGGCATGGACGTCTTCGGGAAAGAGCGAAGGCCAGGTCTCAGGTGCATCAAGAGAGTCAAACATGGGAGACGTCTCGATGAAGTCGTCCGGGGTGTCAAGGTAGGCAGAGCCAGGGGTGGTCAGGTTGGTGAAAGCCGCAGACGGAGGAACAGAGCCGCCGTCCATTAGGAGATCCTTGGGAGAGATAGTGCCAACAGAGGTATCGTGGTTGTTGATAGCAGTAAAGTTGTTGTTGACAGGAAGGCTCTCAGTGGAACTGCACAGCTCATCCCAACTGAAGTTGGAGTAGTCGGTTGTAGCCACGTCGAGGTTTGCGCCCTCGTAGGCGACGTTGATTTCTGCTGTATGAGTCAGATCAGGCATCGACCTGGTTTTAGGCAAACGCCAAGACGTACCTCCACCCATACTGGCGTTGTCAATTACTGTCTGACTGGCAAGATTGCCTTGGGAGCTGCTATAGAACAGAGGTACCGGAGGGATTTGGTGACGAGAGTGTCGACGATTAGAGCTTAGATTCTGAGGCGCAGAGTATGCGCGAGAATTGGCCAAGTTAAACGTAGGACGCTGACTCGAAGCGAGAGAGAGAGCCCGATGCTGGGGAGCAGGAGCTGGGGACGGTGTAGCAAGCGGGAAGAGACTGAAGTCCTGAAAGTCCGGTTGGGGCGCGTAGCCTTGCGGAGTCGTTGATGGTGGGAGACATGATGTGTACTGGGAAGCCGTGGTGGACGGCGGTGAATTCAACTCGAAGGTGTCGTGGACACTGAAGCTCAAGGCTGTAGAATTCAGGTTATCTGCAAAAGCAGGGCCTGAAAGGGGTGGAAGAGGGGAGATTGGTGTTTGTGTTATTTTGATGTTGGGTATGGTGGTCGACGACGAGGTCAATATCTAAGCAGCCATTTTGTACTGCTTAATATTGGTGTCTGTGGTATAGGATGTGGTTGATGAAAGAGGAGTGGTTGCGTCGCGGGGGATAGACAGATAAGTAAGCGATTTTCTCGGTGCTTCTTGGCGCTCTTGTGACTCATTGCGGGAGGATGATTAGAGTTTGAGCTTTGATCCGCCTTATCCCGGCTTCACCTGGCGCTGTATACGAGCAACTCAGTTGCTTTACAACCTCACGTTGTTGTTAAATGGTGAAACCAAGTACTACAGTATATCAATCCGTGATTTTCTCCTCATGCCCGACCCAATTTGTCTGTCGTTGTGCCAATCGCTGCTCGGATTCGTTCAATGGCCTGATGTCTCGAAGATATCGGCGTTCAATGCAATCTCCGCCGTCTGAGGCAGCCGTCTCGATTCAGCCTAGTGCTCACCATTTCTGCAGCGGAGTCGTTATGCGACTGCGGACGGTGGAGTAAAGAGACGAAGCGCCTCCACTGGAATCGGCGCTGTCCCACAGCAAGTGCACTCCAGGACGCGACTTTGGCCGGGACGGCGGCACCGCAGCCCACTTTCTGGCACTTAGGCTGAAGGCAGCATGCTGCGGTGCCTCAGGCCCTGTCGTATCGCGCCCTTTCGGTGTCTTGTTTTGGCAGTCGCGCAGTGGGTGTGCATTGGTTGACCCAAGTGAAATTGGCCAATCATTGTGCTTAACCCAACCCTGCCGCAAACGACTTCACTTTCCGCTGTACTGCGCCTTGTCAACCTTGCAGAACCCTATTGTACATACGTTTGACAACCTGTCGTGTCCTCAGTGTGCCATACGTATCCTGCACGAGTAATGCGTTGTATGCTTGAAACGTCACCATACAGGCATGCAACTGCAAGCAATCCCGAAGCCTTCCCTCCTTGACATGGATTCTGGAAATCGAACATTCAGAAAGCAACAAAGATACCAACGACATCGGGGATAAACCCACGATTGCGGTTTCTGTAGGCTGCAACATTGATATTGAGCCCTCTGTACACAAGTCTACGCGGGATTGGTATAGCTTCTTGGTCGGTGAAAATACGACGCTTTTGCTCTGCATTGTGGTACGATACTAACACAGTGCGATCTATTGACTTTTGTAAATACACGTAGGCCTCTGGCATGACATCTCTCATACTCGTAATTGCTCACAGCTTGAGTCTACTTCCGTCATTGGGGACATCCAATCCCTCGATATCCAACCTGCGGATATCTGCCCTCCAAATCAAGAGCTCAGTAAGTCCCTGACACTCATCGCGCTTCCTCTTTTCCGCTCCTGACTCTGATTCCTTCCTGCCTCCCTCAGGTCGATCATGTTACTCACCGCAGCTCCATCTCTCCAGCCCGTGGCCCCGTTCGTGCTATTCCTCCTGTCATTATTCAACATGAGTAAAGCAGCCATTGCCTCTCTATCACTCCTCTCACTCTTGACAGCCTGTGCCTGCGTCGCGCCTGCTTGTCCAGCCCCGTACCCTACAGCGCTAGGATTCGAGCCAATGGAGCCATTCGGTGCAGGCATTTCTCCGCCTGTTCGGCTGACAGGTCGCACGTTGTGTCGCCGGTCGTAGGGCTCTAGCGCCGGGCTCGTGAGGCTGAAGCGCTGCATCGCGTCGCCTGCGATATTGGAAAGAGACGCTTTGTGCTGTGGAGAGAAAACGGGACTGGTGGCGTTACTTTGAGGGAGAATGTATGGGGAGTAGTTGCTGGAGCTATTAGTTGACAGCGAGAATTGGCGGACGCGAGGGGTGGGGTCGATTGGAGTAAAGTTCGGAGACGATGTCGAGGACGCGGTGGTGATGTGTGAGAGGGGTGGAAGCTGAGTGTGGTGGGATTGAGATGTTGGAGGACGTGTCGTTTGTGCAGAGGGAGGCAAAGATGGTGAGAGAGAGGTGCTGCCAGCTGATGGCGGATCTTCGTCCATGGCGTCTGGATCCCGTGCAACAGGTGGGGTAGTTGTGCGACCAGATGCCTGATTGGACTTCAAATCGGTAATGCATGTTTCGAGGTAGCGAAGATAATCTATGCTTGCCTTGACAGGATTAGTGATGAACAATGTTATCGGCCAGAAACAGGCTCACCTGAAGTATAGCCAGCTTGTGCATCTCCTGGCCTCTACATGCGGGTATCATGTCCTTCAGCACACCAAACTCCTCGTTCATCTTGCTTCTCCTCCTACGCTCAATGAGACTGTGAGCAGTCTTGCGGGCAATCTTGCGCCCCGCTGCAGTGTTCCCTGTGCCACTGGCACGCTTGCGACCTCCTTTGCCTGTATTTGCTGGCGCATTCGCTGCCGGTGTAGCCTGTTGTGTGGCACTGTTGCTAGACTCCTGCTTAGGCTTCATCTGAATGATCTTTCTGGACCTGAAGGGCGGAGGCGGTAGGTTGAATTCGCTAGTATCTTTGGTCGTCTTTGACTGGGACCCCGCTGATTGCTTCCTCTTACTCATGTTAGGTGAGACCGGGGAGGCTGGGTGGTAAGAAGACTCGGAGCCATTGACGGACGGAGTTGCTGAACTCCTCTCGCTGAATACATCTGCTGCTGGTCCTAGAGATATCGATGGGGCATGGCCAGAGGATGTTTTGCCAGTAATGTCGAGAGAAGCAGCAGGAGTCGGAGGTAAGCTTGGTTCAGGCATCGGAGTGATTGATTCAGAGCTGTCGTGTGACGACAACAGTGTCTGGGCAGTCTGAATTCAATGTTATGGGTATGTCTGTCGGACAGAATGAGGCAGCAACAGGGAAGTTGTAAGGAATGAAAAAGAAGAATCTATCCTATGCACCACAAACACCAACAAAGTACTTGCCTACATGTGTCTGCAAATCGACGGTCAACGGCACGCGACCAGTGGTGGGCTCTCGCTATTGCGAGACGTCGAAGGTCGAGAAAGACAGGCCTTGGGAGCACGAGGGCATGACTGGCGTTCGTGATTGGTCGGAAACCACAACTCACCCTTTCACTCGACTTTTGGTGGAAGGAGAGCACGTGCTTCTGCAGCAATCCTCCAACCGTCGACAACTAGACCCTTTTTAATATGCTTTGCACTTACATGGCGTGCCACTTTGATTGGCAGTGAGTTGCAGTCGGCTTGTATCAAAGGATGGGATGTCTTTCCTGACACCCGCCGTCTTCTTCCGGCCTGCAGGGCCTTACTATCGAGGCTGCATTTGAGATCCAATGGGCATTCGAGCATCTACAGCATGCTCTGCAAGATGATAGTTTCAATGGCTGGACCGTGTCAGACTTCGAGTGAGAGCCATAAAATTAGCTTGCGATTCGACATTGGCTACTATGAGTTGGAGATTGAGAATATATGAGATGCCACACGACATGATGCCATGGCTTATAATACGTCAACCTCTACATCTCACATGGGCTGGACATAACTTCATCTTGCAGCTGTCAAATTCGGCATCTTTGCCGCGATCCACTGCAATCGACGTTCATCGGCTGACATGGTTCGTCTTGACTGCCTAAGGTCCACAGCCGTGTCAGCGCAAGCCATGTTGTTCTTCATCGAATCTATCCGCACAACCCACATAAGCGTTGGCCACTGAATAGGCCCTCAAGGAATGTCCATCTAATATGCATTCCAACAGGTCATACGCCAAATCCACCCAGCCCATACCGAGGTCCGATTGTGTAGGTCCTTCTATACCATCTGCAGCAATCATCCAGAGCCCTCTCAGTAACATCCCAGGAGCCATGTAACATATCTTGTGACACCGCAGGTCACATTTGTAAGCAGGTTTACCTCTAGCCGTGCGCTTGGAGAATGTGCTAAGGGTTACATGAAGTTCTGATTCTGGGTATGTCTATACAACACGCTTGACCTAAGGCTTTGTTAGTGACATGCACTCCATCTACAATCGAGAGCTTGCTTACCTCGAAGAACCTCTTCAACCACCACACCTGGAACACACCTTCTCCAATGAGGACACCCAACTGGAAGATACTCCACCACTTGACTCTTGCATTGGTGCTCTCAGCTGTGTTTCTGTGTGTCCTTTCTCTGACGACAATGTAACCTTGCTCATCTTTGACCTGATTCAAGAGCTCAGACATGGCCTTGACTTCCTTCTCGATCGGCTCTTGCGGTGCCTCGTGCTCAGGCACGTAGACGACACCGTGGACATTGAATGACACCTCCTTGCTATTCGCCGACCAGAACTCGTTGCTGAAGCAATACGTGTACTTTCCATCCATGGGAGCTGTGAAGGAGTGGTCGCCGCTGCTCACGCCGGGTTCGTGAATAATGTTGTTTCCATCGGGCTTTGTGATCTGGATGTCGCGTGTCAGTCAGGACATAGGGTTCCTATCACTAGGAGGCTATTCATACGTAGAAGTCGATGTCCAGATTGCCTGCGCCTCCAAATTCCCTGTCGCCGACCTGGAAAGTAACGGTCATTCGGTCATCGTGGTGCAGCACCTCGTGGAAGCACTCCTTCGTATGAGCCTTGAGCGCGATGTTGTGCGCATTGGCGAACGAGAACAAGCCAAGCAATGCGACAAGGAGGAAGGAGAGAAGCGCCATAATGGCGGATGGGTGGCTCGACAAGATGTGTTTACTTGTTGGTGAAATGAAAGTGTGTCTGTCAGGAGCTCGCCCAAAATTGCTGGACACCTGGCGTCGGAGATGCCAAGCCTGTCTCCGGAGCTTCAAGCTCTGAGCCCCTATCTATGTCACAGCTTGAATACCTCGAGACTCCTTTCCTTGCATTTTGTACTTTTCACATGTAGTTCTGACAGGACATCTGCTTCACCTCAGACATGGTGAGCGCTGGTGCGGTCGGATCTGCTTCGTACAAATATCTATGTTATCGGAATTGCTTCAGCACGTTCACAGAGATGCAAGAAGAGCCAACACCCAGTTATGATGAACAGCGCTGCTCTGGTATCGTCGAATCCACAAGCCAGATCACTACGATGAGAAAGACCGTGTTAGAGATGTAGGCATTTTAAACTTGTAGTCCCGACGCTCTGGTAGGTGGAACTGGTAAACCTCACTTTGAGTCACTTGACTTGTGAGGATTCACATTTTCTCACATGAAACCTTTCGTATCATCTCAAACTATTCGTCGGCCACAACTCAATGCTTACATTAAGAGGCGGATATGAAGCCATGAGTCTCGCTCAGTGAGCGAATCCGCCTCATTCTAAATTATCATTGGACCTCACACCACGCCATGGCTTCTTACCTCACAGCCATTAGCTTATCGGAATCAGCTCGTAAACGCAAGCGAACAAAATTCGGCTTGGTAGATGTGATCTTCGGCCCTGAATATCTAAGTGGCAAGCCAGCATCGAACTACTACCTGGTCCGATCCAAAGACGGCCGCCCACTCCACACTACGGCCCTAGCTTCGAAGTCACGTCACGTCAAACTCAATGCCGAGAACGAACAATTGCTTCAAAAGAATATCGACAAGAAAGCCGACACTGGTCACAAGGAAAGCAAGCATAAATCCAAGCACAAGTCAAACTCACAACCTGCCGGCGGCGCGAAGAAGGCCGACTCGAAGCCTGCAGCTGAAGAGAAGAAGCAAGACGAATCCAAGGACAAGGACAAGCCTACCCCAGCGGCTCCGGATGACGATGCGGACAAGGATGCCCATGTATTTACGGCAGAGCAGGATGCGAGACTGACCGAGATGAAGACCGGCAACAAGACCTGGAAGGAGATCGAGGAGGCTTTGAACAAACCCAAATTTGCGTTGCAAGCAAGGTGGAAAGAGATAAAGCCAAGTGAAGAGGGCGCCGCGGGAAACGGTGCCGCCGGCGGAGGGGGCAAGGGTGGTGACGCTGCGAAGGACAGAGCGACAGCTGGGAAGGAGGGAAGTGCTGAAGACGCGCAGAAGCACGCCAAAAATCAAGATAACGTTGCAAAAGCAGAGGCAGAGGGAAACAAGCAGCAAGGCAAACAGGCGAACAAGGAGAACCAGGGCGGCAAGAGGGGAAAGAAGAACAAGCAACAGAATCAGACCTTGCTTGACATGATGCCGAACGGGGTACCGACTCCGCCTGCATCAGTCCACTCTGTTCGCTCAAGCAGAAGTTACCGAGGAAGAGCAGAGCCTAAGTTAAGTCTTTCAGAGCTTACGGCACTGTTGGCGGAGGACGCGGAGTTCTTCACGGCTGCAGAGATCCGGGATCTATGGAAGCTGTTGACGGACGATGAAGAGGATCAGTGGCTTAGGGTGGCGAGTAGATTCTTTGATGCTTCCGGACGTAGGGTGCATGAGGATGACATCAAGGCGAAGGTGAAGGCGTTGCTGGCAAAGGTGTGAGCATCTGATCGTCGAATGGTGGCACAGGCCATAATTGGGACAGGGGAGTGGTTGCTAGTCAAACTCAAAGGGGATCGAGCGGAGGGGATCTCGAACCGCTTATGTGTATACTAGGTCAAGACAGTCACGATGCATGCTGATAACGACATAACGAATCAGAAAGGCTATTGCTGAATATCAAATGTGTATTCGTCATGGGTATCTAGTTTAGAGCAGTCTACCGCTCAACTTTTCTGGTGATTGTCATTGGGTACCGGGGCTCGCCCTGAGAACAACTAACGGGCTGGAAAGGGAATAATGTGAAAAGAAGCTAAAACATCCTGATGAAGCCAGTAAACAGACCTGGTCTTCCATGACTGTGCGTCGTTTCCATCGAAAACAAGACAAAACTCCCGCTAGATATTTTGTACACGTTAATCGTCAAAATCTCTCTGCAATCTGTGCTGACGCTGTAATTTGGGGTGTCAAGCCTCAGCTTGCTCAATGTCCGAGTGTCTGTAGAGAACTTCATGCCTCGAAGCTTCGAAGCTGAAGAAGGTAGATCGTAAGGAGGCGAAGTGATTGCATAGACCTATGCGAAGCGAACGACTGGCATCTTCTTCCTCTTGCTCGGTGGGCGGCTAGGCGTAGTACGTGTGTCAGACTGCAGGCCATAACTCTGGCTTGTCTCGGACTACGAGGATCGGACGCCAACAATCTTGCTGCCGGAGGATGAATTAAAGTGGCCATGATTGTCGGAGGGTCCAGCCGATTGAGGAGTAGAGCCAGGGTGATCAAAGTCCTGGGATGTGGTCAGCATCACTGATGGCTGGATCTATTCACACAGTACGTCAAGCAAAGACAAGCCCATCCGTTGCAGTAGTCGTTTCAACAGGAAGGTCAAGGAAAAGGAGCCGAAACATTCACAAAAACATATCCCACTCCCTCACGACATAAGCACCACCTCTTTTCGCATCCTCACAAACGTTCAACAAGCAAAAAGCAAATGGGTATCATTGTAAGAAATCAGACGAAACCTACCCGTCTCCTCTTCCCCTGTTTCCCTCTGCTATCCCCGCTAAGATAACCCCCTTCTTCTGACCAGCCACCGTCGTAGCCCTCAAAACTTGTGTCGTCGTATCGCCTCTTCTTGCCCGCCCTGTCCGGCCTATCCACCGCACTTCTGTTACCCATAGGACTGGCCGGGGCACTCGCCCTCAAGCCCGTATTCAGCAGCCCCGGTTTGAGCATCCCATTCGCCGGCACGCCTGGCTTGACCGGCGCTTTCGCCGCAACAGGCTCATCCAACGCCAAGGCAGCGCGCCACTTCTCGTCTTCTTCCCGCGGTAAGCGTCCGACGGCCAACGTGACCGCACGTTCCACCTTGCCTTTTCCGCCAGGGTTTTCGCCGTCCTCTCGCCACAATCGGCCCTTGACAGCATCAAGCGCAACTTCCAATTCGCGGCCGTATACTCGCTGATCATACCATCCTTCGTCAGGCCATTCCATGAAGCCCATGAGCTCGCCTTCTATGTGTGTCGGCTTGTTACGGCCTGGTAGCTCTTGCTTCTTGACTTTTCCTTCGTAAGACTTGCGGAGTTTGTTGATCTTCGCTCCTGTGTTGGGATCGCGCCGGGCGACAGTTGCGGCCAGTGGGGAGAGATTGTACAAAGAAATGAGGTCCTGCGTTGGGTGAGGTCGAGAACGGGGATGTGCTACTTGGGTCAGTCTTCATGCTCAAGTGATATGATCTGGGTCAATTGTACATTTTCTGCAGAGAAGGGGCAAGTTCTCCGTCGCAGAAGGCGAAGCATCTTGCCTCTCGTGGTCTGTCCGTCTGTGATCTGAGTTCTCCGCCTTCACATCTGGGCCTTCGCTCTTTGCGCCATTTGATGCTTCTGCCGTGCTAGACGGCCCACTGATCGACAATCCTGGTATCGATGTCGTACTTTCGACCTTGTGTGAAGCCGTCCCGTTGAATTGACTCGCAGTGGTAGACCCGTATGCCGAATCTGCGCCAGAATTGCTCACAAACTGTGGCACATTGTCACCAGGCGGAGAGAGTCGTTGCCGTTTCGGTGAGCGCTCAGACGAGGCCATAATGCTGGAGTGGCCGCCCTACAGGGCTTGCAATTGGGGTACAATCCAGGTTGCAAGGGCGCAGTTGTGCGCAATCGTAGTTTTGAGAGGGGTTTATGGTGAACAACGAGATGCGACCAGTTCGGGTCAGTATCCGGATGAGAAAATGCGGCCTTGTCGACGGATTGGTCGCTGAGAATGATGCGCTGTGTTCGTGATGTCGTAAAGGAGGAATATGAGCGGATCTGTCGTCTGCGTGCAAAGGCAGTGGTGTGATTGTAAAGCCGGCACTTGGTTGTAAGGGTTAAGATTGAGGTAATCGGCTCGATGATCGCTTTCCCTGCACATTCTTGGCGATCTTGGCAGCGGATAGCGCGTCTGTTGTTTCCGCTTTCGGAAGCGTTTCAACTTCACTCTGTCATACTCGAGATGCGGCGAATTGTGAAGGGGGCTGTATTTGCATCAGACGAGGTGGTGATCTAGAAATCCAACATGGAAGACGACATCGTGGATGATGCAGACTTGTCGGGTCTCGATGCTGGATCGCGCCCATCTGCTGGAGCACCACAACGGAACGGAGCTGCGAATGGCTCCTCAAGCAGAGCGGTTCAGCAGCCAAAACCACAAAATTTGGGACAGAAGCCAAGTGCGTCAGTCATCTTGGTTTCACCCCGTCAAAAAGGAAATCCAGCACTAAACAATATTCGATCTGTTGGTTGGGAATACTCCGACATTCCGGCCGACTTCGTTCTGGGATCAACTACCTGTGCGCTGTTTCTCAGCCTCAAGTATCATCGACTGCATCCAGAGTACATCTACACTCGGATCAAGTCGTTGGGTGGCCGCTACAATCTGCGCATCATCCTCACACTGGTAGACATCGAGAACCACGAGGAGCCGCTCAAGGAACTATCAAAGACAAGTCTCATCAATAATGTCACGGTCATTCTGTGTTGGAGCTCGCAGGAAGCAGGTCGATACTTAGAGCTCTATAAGAACTACGAACACGCTGCCCCAACCAGTATCAAAGGCATTCAGTCGACAACATATTCGGATCAGCTAGTCGACTTCGTGACCGTCCCGAGAGGTATCAACAAAACCGATGCTGTGAGTCTGGTCGCCACATTTGGTAGTATCAGGACTGCCATCAACGCCCGGCCGGAGGAAATTGCTTTCATCAGCGGCTGGGGGGAGAAGAAAGTCCAGCGCTGGTGCAAGACTGTGCGAGAGCCATTTAGGACACGCAAAGCTAAGTCTAGAGTCATGGGTCGTGAAGCGAGTGGCTTGACTCCCGGGCTGTCACGCGATACCACAAGAGATGATGCGACGCCGGGCCTATCCAGAGACAATACCACTGCAGAACGTCAAGTTGCTGCGAGGCTTGGAATTGGCGAGCCGCTTCCTGTCGAGGCAGGCCCGTCTGGCGTTGTTGGTGACGCGACCTCGGATGCCGACAAGCGAGCGGAGACAAGGAATGCCGACGACTATCCGACATGGGAGCCTGGCGCCGATGAAGAAGAAGCTTTGGCCGAGATGGCTCGCGAGCCTGCTTCAAAGCCGAACCGCGCAGCGTTAGCTGCGGCCCCGAAGAAACGCCCAGCCGAAGATGAACTGGAGGATGGCGTGGCAGCGGCACTGAGCAAACTCCGAAAATCATGAACTCTATCTGTCCCTGCAATCAACTCTGCCATATTTATACATGATCGACTTGAGAGCCTGGAGGGGAGGTGCATCGCCATTTGTGTCACAAAGGCTTCAGTCGAGTGCCATGTGCTCAATGATCTTTCTTGCCTCATACACCATGGCCAGACATAAATGCCTTGTTTCGGGGTTGTCGATCTGAGCTTGTTGAGCTTGCATACACTCCGGGTATGGTCTCGGGTAATCCATGTTGGGCCGATTGATGTGCCACTTCTCTTGCCTTGCAATCATGCCATCACTCAATGTCATGAAAGCCGGACAGCAAGCATGAGCGGATCCCCAAATCTCGCCTTTGACCACCTTTTTGACAAGTAATTGCCATTGATGAGGCTCGAGGTCGAGACATATATCAAATAAACAGTGGTTGGGGTCAAAGGTATGCAAGTGTGAGTTGCTACCTTGGAGATCGGCCATGCGAAAGCTCATCTTTCTGCCGGTGGAGATTGCATCTTCAGTCTCTGCATTGATTGCTGCCAGGATCTTTGAGTATCGTTCTGCGGCGCTCACCATGAACATGCCAAGCAGTTGAATATTCTGGAAGCCGGTCAAGAAGGTTTTAGGGCATAGCGGGCAATGTAAGACATTCCAAGCGCCACTGATTGCCTCCCGCAATTTGTGAAGGGAGCTCGGAAAGGAAAAGTCCTTCATGTCCTGAAGAGAGGATAGAGAGAGGTACATCGAGGACAAGCACGCGCAACTCGTCAATGTGATGCTTGCGTGAGGAGATTCAGAGTTGGGGTCGCCGCGAGGAGTGGACGTCACGGAGTGGCTTTGAGGACCAGATCCGTTGCTGGATGATGCCGTATCGGGACTGAAGGAAATCTGTAAATAGCTTTCATAACGTGTGTTGAAGCGAGCCCCTTACCTTTCAGTCAATTCCGGTACAGACGTCGTGCTTGAAACTGCGTCTTTTGACCTGAGCGCTGTCCTGCATACAGCAGGAACTTCTTCCAGAGCCGGCCATGGTGATGCTCGAACTTTGGGCAGCAGTGTAGAGAAAATACCACCGCCCTCGAACCAGTCACCAGTGTCGTCAGGATCACCTTGAGCTTCGACGGAATCACCATTAGCCACCACTGGCTCTGTAGTATGGGCCGTTGTCGATTCCGGCTCGGGCTGCAAGACATCGGTTTGATCGTCTTCGGCGACGAGTCGGCGCTTTCGTGGTCGTCCCATTGTTTTCTGAGGGGCATAGATACACTGTAAGTTCTTTTTCTGGCATCGCGAGCATGTCGGCTGCTCCCCGGTGCACTTCAGCTTCTTTGACCCTGCCAAGATTAGTCCGATACTTTGGTCATAGAGCACGAGTGACACGTACTGCATTCATCGCATGCAGCATGAAGTTTCTCGCTTGAAGGACGCTCCATGGTGCTGTTGGATACGTGAATCGATGGTTTCTGTGTTTTGATCGCTTCTAAGCGGACAGAGAATTGGAGTCAAGGCGGATTTGGGATCGGACGAATGTGAGTCCGGTCCTCATGGAGTGGTCGTAAAATCAATCATATCTTTATGTCAGGACACTTTTCCGGTCACATTCATATCTAGAAAGAAAAATGACCGGGCAAGGTTAAAAACCTTCTGCTGGATCATAATGAGGACCTATCAATGGTTGAAAGCAGTGGGTGAAGTCGAAGGCGGATGGGCTGTGAGGCAGACAACAGCTTAGTCATGCGACCCTGCATTAGTTCCACCGCAAACCATGTCAAAGCTTGTCGGCTTGTCGGCCTCGGCTAGATCCGTGTGATAATTATTTCTCGACGACCTGGAAATTTTGCGGCCAGAATGAGCTAGCAAGTAAAACATCTCAGTAGTCACTAAAGATGGCGCCCGTCAGCACTGGTCGCAAACGGAAAGCAGGAGGCCGAGAGGTTTCTGCTCAAAGTGAGCAGAGTGAGGAGCTTGCAAATGGAAACCTGGACGAGATTTTATCAGACAGCGAAGGAGAATTTGAAGGCGAACTCAGCGAAGCAGATCTCAGTATCGGAAATTCTGACGAGCTAGTCAGCAGTGGAGAGGAAGATCTAGAAGACGAGGAAGAAGATGAAGAGCTGGACAGCGACGAGATCCCATCAGAGGAGGACGAGGAAGCAGACATCCGGCAGCAAATTCGCGATCTGAAAGGAAGCAAAGCACCACAAGCCGACCGGGCAAAAAGCACAATGACAGACGGAGAACGAAAAGTAAATGGGGTGACAAAACGCCAAGGAGGAAAGAAAGAACCTGAGTTGGTCGAGACACTGGATGCAAACGGCAATCCTCGTTACATCTACCCAGAGATTGACCCTGTCTACGACTCAGATGATTCCGACGCCCCCCAAATGACCAACACGATTGGTAACATACCTCTTTCATTCTACGACGCATATCCTCACATCGGATACGACATTAATGGCAAGAAGATCCAGAGACCAGCCAAGGGAGAGGCATTAGATGCACTTCTTGACAGCATTGATGTCCCCGAGGGATGGACTGGGCTCACAGACCCGGCCACTGGAAAGCCTCTGGCGCTCAACAAGGATGAGTTGGAAATTCTGAAGCGCTTGACTCGGAATGAGGCGCCAGGAGAGGGTTACGACCCTTATCCTGACCTCGTTGAATGGTTCACTAGTCACGAGGAGATCATGCCATTGAGTGCTGCGCCTGAGCCAAAGCGGAGATTTGTGCCCAGTAAGCATGAACAGAAACGAGTCATGAAGATGGTGAGAGCGATCAAAGAAGGCCGTATTCAGCCCTTCAAGGCGCCCGAGGACCGGGAGGAGGAAGACACAGACATCAAGACTTTTGACATCTGGGCAGACGAGCAGCCACGAGCCGATCATCCAATGAACATGCCCGCTCCAAAGTTGCCGCCCCCTGGCTACGAGGAGTCGTACCATCCGCCTCCGGAATACTTACCAGACGAGCAGGAGAGAAAAGCCTGGCAAGAAGCGGATGAGGAAGACAAAGACAAGAACTACTTACCGACTGACCACACATCATTACGAAAGGTTCCTGGCTACGCCCAATTCATCAAAGAGAAATTTGAGCGATGTTTAGACCTCTATCTGGCCCCTCGGGTACGTCGGAGCAAGCTCAACATCGATCCAGAATCGCTGTTGCCCAAACTACCCTCGCCAGACGAGCTTCGACCGTTTCCAACTGTTTGTGCGACGCTCTATCGTGGTCACGAAGGGCGTGTGCGTAGCGTATGCATCGACCCGTCTGGGCTCTATGTAGCTAGCGGAGGAGACGATGGCACAATCAGAGTGTGGGAGCTTCTCACTGGTCGACAACTGTGGAGCGCGAAATTATCTTCCGAAGAGACGGTCAACGCGGTACGATGGCGCCCTGGTCGCGACGCTGTCATCCTGTCAGCCGCCGTTGGTGAGACAATGTACTTTGCCGTGCCGTCTCTATTGTGCCCGCCGGATATGGAGGAAGCAAGCAGGGCCGTGCTTGATGCAGGATTTGGGTACGCAGCCACTCTGACCTCAACTGCTCAGGACACCGGCAAGCCAAAACCTGCTGTGTGGGCACGGCCTAACACTAAGTTGGTTGACAGAGGTGTCCTCCTCTCTTGCACCCTGCGCTCCGCAATCAAAGTCATCAACTGGCATAGACGCGGCGACTACCTCAGCACTGTATCACCTGGTGGCGCTTCTCAAGCCGTCAGCATCCACACCCTATCGAAGCACTTGACCCAACATCCCTTCCGACGCCTCCGCGGCTTGGCACAGACCTGCTCGTTCCACCCAACCCGACCTCTCTTTTTCGTCGCTACACGACAGTCTATCCGCTTGTACGACCTCCAGCAGCAGAAACTCGAGAAGGAGCTCAAGCCCGGCGCTCGATGGATCAGCTCGATCGATGTGCATGCAGGTGGTGACAACTTGCTGGTCGGATCGTACGATCGACGCCTGCTCTGGCACGACATCGACCTAGGCGCGACGCCTTACAAAACACTTCGATACCACGAGAAGGCGATCCGTAGTGTCAAATACCATTCCAACTCTGGCCAGTATCCACTCTTCGCAGACGCCAGTGACGATGGAAGTATCCAGGTCTTCCATGGCAAGGTCGTCAATGATAGCTTGGAGAACGCAACTATCGTACCGCTGAAGGTGCTCAAGGGCCACAAAGTCACGAGTGAGTTGGGCGTGCTGGATCTCGATTGGCATCCCAACCAGCCGTGGCTTGTGAGTGCTGGTGCAGACGGGACTGTGCGTCTCTGGAACTAAGACATGACCTGGCGCATACTTGTGCGCGACAGTGTAAGAATGGTGACGGATCCAGGCTCCCATTTTCGGAGCTTCACGTGGAAGCATCATTGGCCGATCTAGCGCACAGATGGCTGCGTGGGATTCAGTGTTGAGCATGCCGCAGGCTATGGGCACATTTATGAAGTCAGATCTATCGGATGCATCAGTACCGAAAATCGCGTCCGGCTTTCAAAACTGAATGGACGAACAAGAGTTCTAACCCCCTCGCATTCATGGTTTTCCCATCTTCAGATACTTGTGAATGGCTACTAAAGTAGCCGAAATATTGCTACACCTGTTGTCCCACAGACCTACTAAACACATCTCCCTACGACCGTCCTCTTTGACATGAGCCACCTCGAAGTAAATCTTTCAGGCGCAGCATTGACCTGACAGCATATCAAAAGATACAAGGCATCTCTGAAGTCATACGACTGTACCAGATCACATTCGAAAATGCACAACCTAGCACGAACTATGGTAGAACAGCCGAAACTGTCGGGCGCTGCTTCTCGTACCTGATCAATGCTGCAGTTGCAATAGCAACCGGAGGTTATCATAGGGACAGCGAAGGCAAAATTTCGCGGCCAGCGCTTTGTCGAGCACAAGGTTGCCGTGTTAATCTTCTTTTCTTGGTGGCTCGGAATGTTCGCACTCATGTGCTTGAGGTATAAGCGAAGAGACATGGTGCCAGCTTTGGCAAGGAGGTGCGCAAAAGTGGTGGCGTTCGCATGTGGGAATGGCAATACGACGGGGGATAGGAAGCAGAATTTTGGACAAGTCAAGTAAGAAATGTATTCTACAAGTCAAGTCAAATCTATATCGGCTTGCGATGCACTATATCGTGGTGAATTTGATGAATAGCCTAATTGTATATCTGACAGTATGTCCCTTTCGTGCACATAATCGATTGAGTAGCACTCTCTGGTTAGATCTAATTCTCTGCTCCTGTCAAACCCGATCGTCGTACGGCGAGTGCAGCATATTTCCGAATTTGCTTGCTGTGCTGCTCTTATAGTAGCCAGTAGTAGGACCTTGACAACGAGCAGAAGTCTTGGAGAACATGAAACCGTTGAAGAGGGACAGTGGGCAACGCAGGGTCTTTCACAGTCCCCTACCACATACAGTAGAGCAGCCGTGCATCGAGACGATAACTTCGTGAGTTGGGCGGGAGGCCTGTGTCGGTACAGCTTGCCGCTTGTATGCCTGTGGACTATACCTCTGGATACACATCAGTCCTCCTCATCAATGGCATTTCCCGGTGGATCTTGGCCAGCAACTCGTGGTCGATATCAGCGACAATGATCTCAGGCTCCCAGCTGTCCCCTCTCTGCTCCTTATCCTCGGGACCGGGCAGTTCAGCGATAACCTCACCCCACGGACTGATAATGATGCTATGGCCGTAACTAGTCCTCTTCTCATTGTGGGCTCCAACCTGAGCAGCAGCCAGAATGTAGCTTTGCGTCTCAATAGCTCTCGCTCGGAGTAACGCATGCCAATGCACTTTTCCTGTAGGTGGCGTGAATGCTGAGGGGTAAATGATCATGTCGGCTCCCTGCCGCTTCAGAGCCAGACTGAGTTCTGGAAAGCGGAGATCAAAGCAGATTGCCATGCCAATCTTGCCCACCGGCGAATCGAACGGCGGTATTATGCTGGATCCTGCCTCTGTCGTGTCACTCTCCTTCATTTTCGGACCGCCGGAGTCGCTCAGGTCCAAGTCAAACAGATGCAATTTTTGGTATCGCTGCGTTATCTTGCCCTCGTCGGATATATGGACGAGGGTATTCCGAAGTTTCTTTGGATCGTCGGAGGGTTCGTGGATGCCAACGTTGATCGGCAGACGGTGGCGACGTGCCTCATCCTGGAGGCCGAGGACAAATGGCGAAGATGAGACTGGCTTGCACAATGATCTAGACTCATCAGGCGATGATCCAATGTAGTCACTGGCTTCTGGGAGAAATAGTGTCTGTCGAGAAAAGGATATCAGTGACTGTTGTCAAGAGTGTAGTGGCATGGCTTGTACTCACTTTTGCCCCGGCTGCCACAGCTTTCTGTACAACAGTCCGACATTGCGCCAAATTATGGCTCATGCTCGCAGTGGAGCATATTTGACCAACGGCCTGATGTTATCAGTCGAAACCTACGGTGGCGATCTCAGAGCACTCACAGCAAGAACCATTCTTGCTAGCAAAGCGACCAATCAACGAACAAAGCCCTGGGTGAACAGACGAGAACGCTATGCCACGACGTTTGACAAAACCCGATACGAGTTCAGAAACAGAGAATGTGGAGATCAAGATAAGGGACAGAAGCGAATTTATATCTTCTAATAAGCACAGTCCTCGAGGGAGTCGTCATGACTCTTGAGAGACAATCCTTCCAAACGGGTGAGGTCGTCACGGAGGGCGTGCCGTGCTTTGCTGGAGTTCGACAACATCGAGTCCACGCGAGATGTTTGCAAATTATTGATCTGTGAGGGCGCCGCATCTCACAAATCGACCATCAGGTCTAGGGTTATCCGGATGAAACCCCGCTGAGCCCAAATTAGGTCTCGAGGGTACGATGACAGGCTCGCCTGATCAAGTTTGCCGAAACGTCAAATCGGCAGTCGGCAGGCTGGGAAGGTGGACCCGAACACGTACACGTCTTCCTCGAACTCGTGCTTCTTCAAGACAAATTGCGACGCCTCTCCACTTGCAATTGACTGCATCTTCTGAGTCCAGCATGTTGCGTCCTAAATGTCGATCGCTTGGATACAGCTAGTCTCACAGCATGAACGAGTAGCACCCAAACATGGCTACAAATCAGCAAAAGGCGAAGCAATCCTCACGATGGGGATCTCTTTTGTCTGGCGCTGTCGCCGGGCTCGAGTCACGACTCGACACCATACTTACCGATGACAACGAAGCCTCGGCGAAGAGCAGAATTGCGGATGCGGAAGCCAAGGCAGCAGCGGCGAAACTGAAGGAGGAGGCTTCATTACAGGCTCCGGCGCAGAATGTCTCTCGCAGTCCTTCGAAGAGCAGGACGAATGACAGGCTACAAGAGCGGTTGGCCAAGGCAATGGCAGCCAAAGCAGCCTCACAAGCAACCTCCGAAGTCTCAAGTCCCGCGTTGCAGGCCACTTCGAGCGTAGGCATTGAAAGTCCCCGGTCGAGCCTTGACTCCAGGCCTTCGATAGACATAACGCGACCTGCGGTAGTCGGCGCTGAGGGTGCAAGTGAGAACGCCGATTCAGATATGACTGTCCACAGTGGGCCTACCATTCCTGCGATTGTGACCGAGACACCGGCCACCCTTCTGTCTTCCACTCTTCCCATAAACCCTGCTCGACATTCGGAGGACACCGCTCCTAGGCCATCGCTCGAGACAGACGATGTGTTTGCCCTGGATGCCTCCAAAAGCAGCCTGGAATCAGAGCCGCCACGCAAGTCAGCAGCGGAGCTGGAAGTGGAGCTGATACAAATGCGCGCAGAGAGGGAGGAGTCTGACAAGCAGAAGCAGGAAGATATGGACACTGTACTGGAGCGGATAGATGCTCTACAGGCAAAGCTGCGATACCTGGCAAAGGAAACTGTCGCTGCAGCTAAACAGGCAAACTCCGAGGCAGACAAGGGCAGCTTAGAGAAGCGGCTCGCGGAGAAGGATGAGAAGATTGCCTTGCTCATGGAGGAAGGACAGAATTTGAGTAAGACGGAAATGCGACAGCTCACGAATCTACGGAAATTGAGTTTTCAGGTAACGGCCGAGACCAAAGCTGCTGCAGAGGCCCGGAAGGAAGTTGCAAGACTGAAGCAGTCAGAGTCCGCTCACAAGACACGGATTGCGAGGCTGGAGCATGCGGAGAAGGACAGCAATACGAGAGCTGCGCGTTCTTCACAACTTGAATCTGATCTCGCGTCATTAAGATTGGACATGTCGAGCAAGGACAGCACAATCACCTCGTTGAAACGGAGACTCGAGGACACGGAGAAGAAACTGGAGAAGTTGGAGTCTGGATCGCAAGCGCAGTCGTTGGTGGCCGATACTCGGAAGATAGGAGATCTGGAAGAGGAACTCTCCAATACGAAGATAGAAAAGAAACTCGTGGAAGACAGAATGCGAGCTGAAGTGCAGGGATTGAAGCAGGAGATGGAACAACAAAAAGATCGGGCTCAAGTTTCAGAGCTTGAGCTCAGGACAGAGATTACGGTAGGGTGTTATTCACGCATAGTCCAGAGTGCTATACTGATCCTTCTTAGAATCTCGAAGCTCGCATGGAAGCTCTCCGCGTGCGTGCAGAAGAAGCTTCGTCTGATCAGACTGGTGATAGTCAGGCTAAACTTTTACGGCAAATCGAGACTCTTCAGACGCAATATTCTTTGGCTGCGGATAACTGGCGGACCATTGAAGGCTCACTGAATGCTCGCCTCACCGCTGTCGAAAAGGAGCGCGATGAGACAGTGAAGCGCGAGGGAGATGTGCGCAAGAAAGCTCGCGATCTCGGAGTCAAAGTCCGAAAGCTCGAAGAAGAGCTTGACAAGGACACCGACAACAGCAGCAATCTAGGCAATGAGCTATCCGAGCAGAAGGCCCTCAATCAGAAGCTTCAGTCCCGCCTCGAGGCATCCGAAAAGGCACTAGAAGAGGCGCGTCTCGACTTCGACCAACAGCGTCAAGCCCTAGAAGCGAACCTCTCCGCCCGCATCGAGGAAGAGCGCTCCCGCCGCGCCTCCAACAGCACCACCACCTACAGCCGGTCCAAACGCGGCGCCTCCCCTCACTCCCACCGCAAAGCCTCAGCAGCAGACGCCATCCTCTCCTCCTCAACCCGCAAACCAAGCCGCGCGAATGACTCCTCCACCTCTCTAAACTTCTACCCCCACTCCTCCCGCCGCCCCTCCGCCCTCCCCAGCAACGGCTTTGACTTCCTCCCCTCCCCCACCACCATCTCGCGGAAACAATCCCAGCTCTCCCTCGGCCAGCTCAACGGCCACGGCTACGGCCACAGCTCCATGACCTCCCTGCCAATCCCCACTGACCTGCCCCCAACCCCAAGCATCACGACCGAACACGCCGACGGCCCCGACGACGACCGCTTCTCGCGCCACTCGTCCCCGCGCGGCACCGCGGCGGACGTCATCTCCGCATCGACAGTGCACACGGGTCCCTCGGTCCAGCTGGTCGAGCGCATGTCGAGTTCCATCCGCCGACTCGAAGCCGAGAAAGCAGCGCACAGGGACGAGGTGGCGAGGTTGGCGCAGCAAAGGGACGAAGCGAGGGACGAGATGGTGAGGCTGATGAGGGAGGTGGAGGGGGCGAAGGGAGCGGAGAAGGAGGTGGTTGGGGTCAAGGCTGAGATGGAGAAGATGACTGAGAGGTACGAGGCTTGTCTTGAGATGTTGGGGGAGAGGGAGGAGGAGGTCGAGGAGTTGAGGGGGGATCTGGGGGAGATGAAGAGAATTTATAGGGAGTTGGTCGCTAAGATGGGTCATGAGTAGTTGGTCATCGAAGGAGGTGGGGGAAGCGTGGAGTATTGACACTATTTTTCGCCCGAGGAAAATCTAGTCCTGCCTTCGTGCTTGAACATGATGCTTCATGCTGCCTTGAGCTTCTACAACGATGTTTCCGCCGTGCTTCTGCCCTTTCCCTTCCGCCGCCCCGGGGTATTCTACGCCCCGGTATTCCTCCCCTTCCCTTCTCGGCGCCGGCCTCTCCTCTTCGTCTCGTCCTCGACCTCTTCTTCCTCCTTCCCTTTCACTAAATCCTCGGTGAATCCCCAGTCGTCTTTGTCATACCAATC
Source organism: Elsinoe australis (assembly GCA_007556505.1). Lineage (NCBI taxonomy): Eukaryota > Fungi > Ascomycota > Dothideomycetes > Myriangiales > Elsinoaceae > Elsinoe > Elsinoe australis. The sequence continues at coordinate 1,841,120 of SWCS01000001.1, forward strand.
CTCCCCATCGCTCATCTCTCCCATGTGTCCATCCGCTTTGCACCACTTATAGACCTCTTTCCGCAGCCGATCTGCTTTCAGAAGCCCAAACATCAATTGCTCAATGCCCCGGACGACTTCTTCCTGTTTTTGTACGTAGAGAAGCAGCAGCCGCTTCGTGTCGTCTGCTTCATGGAGAGGTAGGCCGAGGGTTTGATCTGGGAGAGATGAGGCGGGTGGGATGAAGAAGTTGGAGATCGCGGGAAGGGAAGATGGCGCGTCGGATGCTACTGAGTGGCCACCGTCCTCGAGAGGAGGGGTGCGCGCCTTTGCGCGCGTGGTCATGGCGTGAGATGGCTGGCCGTCGTCCTCTGGGTTTTCGGCATTGTCATCGCCATTCGTGGGCTGCTCTGCGGCTGGCGCAGGTGCATCGTCTGTCGTGGTGTCCATGTGGTCGTCTCCATTGGTTGTGGGAACCGCATTGTCTTCGTGTATACCATTCGTTGTTGTTACCTCCTTCTGTGCCTCAGGAGGCGTGTCTCCGTTGACATGGGCAGCCTTCTGTACGGCCATGTCCATCGCATCGACACCATTTGTACTCTGTGCTTGCATCTGGATGCCCAATATATTATTCGTGGAGCCGTTGGGCTTAGCGATGTGGTCCGCTGACGCATTGGCTTCGATCAATCCGTCTCTGGGCGCCTCAACAGCTGAAGCGGAATTGACCACCGATTTATCTTCCTGGTAGGGGTCCAGACCATCGCCATCTAGCAGCAGAGGATCTTGCACGGTCTCGACGCTTTCTAAAGGAACCCAGCGGTCGTCGCCTCGAAATCGCTCAAGTAACGCCTTCATCTTAGCTAGGGTCTCCCTCTCTCTGTGAAGCATTTCACGCGCATTCTCTGCCATCTCTGTGATGTGCTTGGTGGTATACGGTACGGACAGGCCAGGGTGGTCGGCAAGGTCACCAGGGGCATAGAGAGGCATGAGAATGTCTGTATCCATGTTAGCAAATCTCAGATACAAAGCTGATCCAGGGACGTACGCTCGAGCTTGGTTTCTTCAAATGGGTTCTCCTCGGCAGGTGACATGTTGTCCTCGTCGTATTCCTCGTCCGGATCCATGAGATCTCCATCATGATCATACATGGAAGGGTTCTCGTGGATAATGTATCGCTGATACCCTGCATGTTCAATTCGCTATACACGATCTTTGCGTCAGCTGCGCGCTGCGCGCTTTGAGGTGTCTGAACCAACCTTGCGATAGGATTGCCCACCACTAGTATCCAGTCTACCCTCTCTGATGTGATGCGCCTTCCTCTTGAGCTTGTTTCCACGGTTCGTATGCTGCCGTATAGAGTCGTCCGAGTCTGATTCTGCGACGAGATAGCGGTAAGTCATTGTACCTCGCAGCTGGGCAGGATGCGACGCACCATCACCTTTGCGCTTGAGCGCCAGCTTCATAGCCCGAATCGTTTCGGCAATGACGGTCTGTTGTGAAGCCATGATTGCGATTGGCCTGCGATCGATCCTAAAAGATCAGAGGGTGGATGAGAGAAAAGTTACATAGGCGGGTAATGACCAGGAACAAGCTCCCCCGTCCTCTGCACGAGGGTCCAGTCAAAACGCGTGACGATCTTCTCGCGGAGAGATTCCGATGCCGAAGGCCGACGTCACCCTCTGCCGATGAACTTCCACAGATTGGGTTAGCACTATCAAGACCAGGCTTGATGGTCTACGTCTTTGCAGGCAATGGTCTATCTGCACATCTATGCGATACAATGTAAAAAAGATTCTGCAACAGAACCAGATAACTTATAGCATGCGACAATAGTAAAGACCCAATGGTGCCATCAAACGCAGAGCGTGAGGCGTTCCAGCACTCCAAGGTTGAGATCCTGGCTCCTGGAGGTCAAGCGGCATCGAATTTGGGAACTATCAAGCAAGACGGCATTACGCAGCTTCGCCAGGGCCAGAGATCTCAATTTTTCTTTGGTATGTGGATTCATGTTTGTCATAGTGCTTTCGCACAAATTCGAAACCAAGGCTGCATCACGAGGACAGGTCATTTGCTGAAGCTTACGCAGACGAGATATTGCCAGTGGTCGTCGTAATCAATGCTGCACTTCCGGAAGCATCCCTTAAGACATGTCTAGAGCATTCATATCTGTCTGTCTCGGCGCATCTACATGCTTATTCGCCCCAGCAAGAACAGGGGCCACATGGGTCCAAGCAAGAACCTTCAATAAAGGTCACACTAGGTTCCTTCTCCGCAAATGCATCATCTCCAAAGCATGTATACTCCCACTCACAAGAACAAAGCTCAGCTGCTTTTATTGGCGAGCTTCACCTCCATCATCCGGAGCGGCAGGTTCTCCGACCGAACATCTACTTCGCTGCTTCTCTTCATCTGGATGTGCCACCGACGGCAGCTCCTGATCCACTAGATGACTATTTGCCGTCCGGGGTACCACTTCCAGCGAATCTTCTCGCTCCTCTACTCGCATCTCCCGCTTTTGCTGGCACAAAGTTGAATCTACCCGCATCCCGCCTGGAGAAGATGGTACCTATCTCTGCAACCCCAACGACGGAGGCGCCTCCGATTCGTGGGACGAGTGTGCAGGCCCCCATCATCCCTGCTTTACTTCTCAGGACATCAAGGACTCTATTCCCGGATCAAGTCTACCTGAGCGTGGATACTCAGGTGCCCATCAATTCGAAAACGACTGTTGAACTCCAGAAAGCCGAGGCTAGACTGCCGTCGTCATCAGTCTCTGCTCTAACAACTATTGCATTACCCGCAAGCTTGAAACCAGGAGATCGTACGACTTTCATATTCAGGACTCATGCTCAAGCTGGAGCAAGTATTGCACAGTATCGGTTGACAGCCTCTCTAAGGACTGCAAATGGTACCGACATTAAGTTGACTATTCGCCGCAATCTCAATGCGCCGCAAGGAGCCAAAGTGCCGACAAGGGAACGTGTCAAGTACTGGTCGGTGCCTAAAGGAACGTCAAGACCACCAAGTACTGTCACCGGGCCAAAGGAGCCTAACGAAAACACGAGGCAAGGATTGAAAATCACGATCAATGCTCCAAACAAAATACGAGTTGGTGAAATACTCAGTGTCAACTTTTTCGTCTCGAATAATGGCGCTCGGAAGAGAAGGCTATCCATACTAGGACCATCGTCGCCCGCTCCAAGCAGAGGGGCAAATAGGAGCTCTTGGATTGCCAGCAGGTCAAATAACACGACTAGTCAGGTAGCTGGTCGGGAGAACATCTCAAATGCGGTAGTCGAATCCAGGGAATTATACGCCCAAATCACAGGGCAGAAGCACGCTGACAAGAGAAGAAGTGCTCAGCTTACTTCTTCAGTCGCCAGCAAACCAGTTGGCCAGCGGGCAGAGATTGTCACGCTCGATCCAGAGATCAGACTCGGCACGTTGCAGCCTGGTGCGTGCCATGCAGTCTCGATGAAGATACGGGTCGTAAGTGTTGGCGTGATCAATATTGAGGGGATGGTAGTAGCCGACCTAGACACAAGAGAAACATGTCTTATCGGGGAGGGATGGGAGGGTGTCTGCCATGATCCGGACCATGAGCCAGACCTGACAGACATGTTCGAGGAGAAACTCAACATTACCAAGCTAGGAGACGATGGACTGGAGGACTTGCTCAGACCAGATGTACAAGCCAGTGCGAGCGAAGAGCTGACGGCTTCCATGCCTTTGACAGCCGAGACGGAGAATGGGTAGCTCCTGAACAACACCAGCATTAGCATGAATGGCGCATATTCAACAACGAGAACCAGTCTTGACATGTGAGTGTAATGCATCGGCGGTTCATCCCGCAAGATCTCGCAGATCTGCGGGGAGAAACGCAAAGCCAAAGCCAAATCGCGGCACAGATCGAAATCGGCGCCATTTCGTCACCGTCTGAGCACCTCTTGTGCATGTGTCAAGGAGCCGAGGGAACAGATGTGTTGAGAAGACATGTGCTCCATTCACTCTAGGATATCTCGTCCTTCCAATACGCATCATATTTGTATTGTTCAATCAGTTGCCATCTATCGGATACAGCGCCTACTCTGAACTCGACAACCCATCACAGCTTCCCCGCAATCGGCAATTGCACCTTGATAGGTGAGGACAAACCCATACTCCATCTACAACATGGCACCAGTAAGTCCACACAGTTCTTGATACAAACAAGCCTTCGGGGTATGCTCATACTGTCGTCAACAGAAAGATCTCAAGCAGAACCCCAGCGCCCTCGGCGATCCAACTTCTCTCCGTTCCGAGACTTCAGACACTGAGCCGACTGAGAATGATCGACCGAACAAGCAGTATGTTGCCGATGTGATTGTACTCCCTATCCAAGATTAACACATGTAGATCTGGAGGCAAGGATAAGAAGTCGTTGAAGCAGATCGCAGAGGAGAAGCTGAAGACCAACCCAAGCGCGCTGGGTGACCCGGTATCACTGAAGGCTGAGACGAGTAACAACCAGCCTACCGACCAAGACCTCGGAGCAAAGGGAGGCAAGCCGAAGTTGTGATCACTGGTAAAGTGGAGAATGATCAAGGACACAAATCTAAGGAAGCATGAGAGGTCAGAAGTACAAATACGCTTGCAACCACAAGCACCACAAATCGACAGACAAGGACGACGCACAGCATGAACGCCCAGACTTTCATATACAAATAGCATAGGTATCTGAATCACATTCTGTCCCACATTCCCCTAGGAAGTCCACTGCGGCACCTGTCCCTTATCCCCAATCGTACCCGTGACCCCATTCGCCCCAACCCCATTGCTAATCCTCTTCCCCTCCCCAATCCTAAAATGCGGCTTCAACGGCTCCCAGCTCTCAGCATTATAATCCTCCTGCACCTTCTGACACTTCTTCAACCCCCACTCGGTCACCCCAACCATGAGACAGCTCTCAAACATAAACGCCATGCTGCCCTCCGCGACCTTCATGGGTTTCAAGTCAGCATTACTCGCCTTCTCGTGCGTCACGGCGTCGGGCCCGTGAGCCGACATGACATTGTGCAACGACGCGCCGGCAGGCTGGAACCCGCCTCCTGTCTTTGCGTCGTACTGACCGCAAATTAGGCCCATGAACTCGCTCATCGTGTTGCGGTGGTACCACGGGGGCCGGAACGTGTCTTCCTGCACGAGCCAGCGGGGCGGGAAGATGACAAAGTCTGCGACGGCGGTCCCGACGTGGTCGGATTGCGCCGTCAGGACGGTGTAGATGCTGGGATCCGGGTGGTCGAAGGAGACGCTGCCGATGACGCTGAAGCGGCCCAGGTCGTATTTGTAGGGGTAGTACAGGCCGTGCCAGGCGACGACGTCAAAGGGCGTGTGGTTCTGCTTGGCCGAGTGGAGGTGGCCTGCGAATTTGGCGGTCAGAGTCCAGGGCGTGTTGGTGTCTTCGTCGAAGGAGGCGACAGGGGCTTGGAAGTCGCGGGCGTTGGCGAGGCAGTTGGATCCGATGGGCCCGAGTTCGGGGAGCTGGAAGTGCCCTTGGTAGAGCTCGAGGATGTAGCCGCGGACTGGGCCGGAGGGGAGGGTGACGCGGTAGCGGACACCGCGGGGGATGACGCAGATCTCGTTGGGGCGCACGAGAATCTTGCCCAGCTCGGTTTGGATGTCGAGGACCCCGTGTTGGAGAACGATGAGGAAGTCGCCGTCTGCAGAGTAGAAGGCTTCGTGAGGGTCCATGTCTTTGCCTGCTGCGAAGATGAACATGCCTAGGCCGGTCTTCATGGTTGGATCACCAGCCCCGGCTACGAGCTTGAGTGAGTGGACCCAGTCGACGGTCTCGTCGAGGTCGAAGGGATCCCATCTTAGTTGATTTGGGATCTGATGGAGCTTGTTACCTTCTGGATTCGTGTTGTACGTGTTTGATTCGCGGGGGACGAAGGGAGAGTGTGCTGAGGCGGGGAGGATGCGGTAGAGCCATGACTGCTGGTTCTCGTGTCGTGGTGCTGTGAACGCTGTGCCTGAGAGCTTCTCTGCGTATAAACCGAGAGGAGGCTTTTGTGGTGAGTTGGCTCCTACTGGAAGAGCACCTTCAACAGCTTCTGTTCTGTATCGTGTCAGTAAGTAATCTTCGCGGAACTGGCCGTGAAACAATCATACTCATGGTAGCTAGCAAAGCCGTTCTGGTACTTGTACTTCTCCGGTGTCGAGAATTGTGTGACGGGCATATCGGCTGTGTGAGAGTGAACTTCAATGGAGTGCGTTGGAGATCAGACACTGCACATTGAGCAAAAGTTCCTGTTTTTGATATACGCGGGCCTGATCGGACTGCCGATTCCGAAATACCATTCTTGAAGACGGGTTTAAACGCGGTCCAAGCCCGCGTCTTCGGCATTGATCGCATTGCTCGGTGGGGGCGGGGTACAGAACACCTCAGCTTGATCGCGGTCAGATTCCGCGAATTTATCACCTCACTTTGGCATGCCCTAACATCACGAGCAGGAACCCTTTGTTCAAAAGTGATTGAGCAGACATCTGTGATTGAGAAGCTGTCAATTGATAACTTTGGATCACTGACGTCCTGCAAGAACCCTCGATCGATTCCAAAACGTACGGAATTATAGCAAATCCAGCCCTTGCTTACCCCTCATCGTTGACAGCACGAACATGGCGCTCAAAAGTTGGCTGTCGATATCGCCCAAGTCGCACTTTTCATTAGCAAATATCCCCTTCGGAATCATCAGTCATGCAAAGGTCTCAAAACCACATCCTGCGATAGCCATTGGCGACTATGCTCTGGATCTGCAAGTCTTCGCCGCACATGATGGTTTCTCGGCGTTGTCGACAATTCAGCCGCATCAACATGTCTTCTCGAGTCCAACTTTGAATGCCTTTGCTACCTTGGGAAAGCCGGTACATGCAGCAGTCCGAAAGTACATCCAGTCAATCTTTCTTGACTCCACTCCATTCCCACAAGTACTCAAGGACAACAAGGAACTCCAGCAGCAAGCATTGATCCCACTGAAAGAGGTCAAGACACACCTGCCAATGCAGATCGGCGACTATACAGATTTCTATGCTGGTATCAATCATGCTTTTAATGTCGGCGTACTCTTCAGAGGTGCAGACAATGCCTTGCAACCCAATTACAAGCATATCCCTGTCGGCTACCATGGACGTGCTTCGAGTATCGTGGTTTCGGGCACACCTATTAGAAGACCCAATGGTCAGATTTTGGAGAACCCTGCAGCCGCGAAGAAGGTTCCCGTCTTCAGCCAATGCAAGAAGCTCGACATTGAACTCGAGCTAGGTGCTTTCCTATGCAAGTCGAACGAAATGGGTCAGAATGTGCCACTGTCAGAGGCAGAGGACTACATCTTCGGCATAGTGCTCCTCAACGATTGGTCTGCGCGAGACATTCAGGCTTGGGAGTACGTACCTCTTGGGCCATTCAACGGCAAGAACTTTGGATCAACAATCAGTCCTTGGGTGGTCCTCACCGAGGCCCTTGAGCCTTTCAGATCAAAAGGTCTCGATAACGACGAGAAGGTTCTTCCGTACCTTGATGAAGTCAACGCAAAGAACTTTTACGACATCAGCCTCGAAGTAGATCTCAAGACATCGTCCGGCAAGAGCAGCACCATTAGTAAGGTCAAGGGCAACAACTTGCTCTTCTCTTTCCCTCAAATGCTGGCACATCATTCCATTGGAGGATGTCCCATGAACACCGGAGACTTTCTGGGCTCGGGCACCATCTCAGGTAAGGAGGTCTCTGCTCGAGGCTCCTTACTGGAGCAGAACGAGAATGGCAAGAAGTCGATCAATGTAGACGGTGAGGAGAGGAAGTTCTTAGAGGACGGTGATTCGATCAACATCCGCGGAGTCTGCGGGACTGAGGATGGCGGCTTAGTTGGGTTTGGAGATTGTGAAGGCACCATTTTGCCCGCTATTGAGCTCAAATTCTAGTTGATTAGATGCTGGACCAGACTCACGGAAAGACTCTCGATTACTTGGTGTACCCATAGACCTTCAGGATCTGATCCTTGTACAAGGACTGCATCTCGTCGACTGTCAAGATGCGACCGTTCAAAACACCTGCCTCCTCCCTTTTCTTCGCCACTTCGATTGACATGAACCCTACTCCTTCCACGAATGTATGCCCAGAAGGAATCTCCCAATGCACCGACCCATCATTATTGTTCATGTAACACACCTTGCCGTTGATAGGTCCCGGGCGAGGATCGAAGCAGGCCTCCCAGCGAAAAGGCAGACCTTCAGTACCGAAGCGGCCGGTGGGGTGCATGGTACAGAATCTCTTGTTCGCCATGTCGAAGAACCTGATCCTTCCGAATTCTAGGTAGACCCAGGCCATCCACCCTGGAGGCAATTCATTCTCCTTCTCGCGTGCTACCCATGGTATGCGCTCTCGAGGGTCGTTGACAATCCATTCCCACGGCGTATCAGCGGGGAGTAGAATGTCGTCCCATTCAGGCTGAGGGGCTGCTTTCTCTTTTACGAGTTCGACGTCATTAGAAGTCTTGCGCTGCAAGGTGTGCTTTTCATCAAAGTCTTCTTTGGAGTCCACGAGAGTCAAGTCTGTTGCTGAACTGCCGCGGCTGGAAAGGCTGACACGTTTGGTGGGGCCGACACCGCGAGCATCTGTGTCATGGACTGTTGCTGAGGATGGTGAACACAGCTTCAGTATCCAGCGAAAAGGTGCCATTGGGAAAGGCCGGTCAGTGCTCAACAATAAAGGACAGGTGTAGCAAAAAACCTGCAAGATTTGACAAATCGGACTAGGTAGTAAGGCCGTTGAAGGCGAGCGGTGAAATTATGATGCCTCAGGCATTGGCAAGATGTCCGGCAGCGGCTGGATCTTGATGGGTCAAAGAGCTCTTTACAAGCACCAATCGGTTTATGCGGCACTTGACAAGCAACAACAGCACTAGTCGCGTGCTTCTTGTCTGGAATCAGCCCTACTAGGCCACATATCCATGTCTCGACAGCGCGTTGCAAGTGAAGCCTAAGCATTGCCAACGTGTTGGCTGCTCATCTGGTATACCAATGAGACATCAAATCAGGCCACCACGGTAGCTGCTTCGAAGCCGTGATTTGCTGATCCTGCGGGAATCATCCACTATAACGACCTCTGGCCTTGAACATTGTGGGTCAGTCGTCCTGCACAGTCTCTTGGTATACCCCAGCCACCATACTAGAGCTCAGCTCAGGCAAGCCTGCGGATTCTACTCTCTCTCATCTTGACAATCTGCCACTTGGACGTGTCTGTGTACTATTTCGCGCAACAGAAGAGAGACGTCTACGGGAACCTGAACCTCTAGAACAAGTTGTCATCGGGGTGAACACAATACAAGTAGTCGTGATCTTGATATTTAAGGACGTCCCTGATCCTCGAACGTAAGAAGCCACACTCATCTCAACTATCTCTTTCATACCAGTAGCCGGCCTACTTTGCACATTTCTTACCAAAAACAGCACACTCCCAGATCCCTAAAAATGAAGACCACTTCCATCATTGCAGCTCTGACCCTCGCTGGCATTGCCTCGGCGGTTCCCACCCACGTCCGCCGATCAAACCCGTCATCTTCTGGTAACAGCTCACCACTCCCCAATGTCGGCTCTGGCTCTCTGCCGTATGGCTTTCCCCGTCCTCCAACAAGTCAGAACCTAGGGGGTAACGATGCGCAATCGGCTGGCAGGGCACCATCTAGTATAAGCAGCAGACCCGGCACCGACGCAAGCTCACAGCCAAGCTATTCCACTCGCCCATCGACCGTGTCCACACAGTCTTCAGTCCAAGAGATCCAAGGCGGTGCGCCTCTACCACCTCCCCCGGGAGGAGCTGGCAACACCCAGTCCCGCTGGTCATCCTCCAGTTCTTCAGGAGCTGGCGAGCCGCAGTCTCGCTGGTCTTCTTCGACCTCTTCGGGCGGTTCTGCCGGGGAAGGTCCCTCCCGACGGCCGGGAGGCCCCAGCCCTCCGTCTTCGGGCCCAGCGACGCCTCGTGGAGCGACTTTCTTGAACTCTCCGGGTGGTTCTTCGCCTGGACAGCCTTCACCGCAGGGTGGTAGGCAAGGGACGTCTTGGTACTCTTCTAGTTCCGGCTCGTCGGGTGGCACGTCGGGCCGCAGCAGAGGCTCCCGTGGTTAAGTGGTGGAGTATCTTTAGGCTTCATACTGGTTTTAGGACTAGTTGACGGAACAAAGGACAATGAGGTTGATGAGTGCCTATGAGGTGCTTGGGGAGCTGGACTCTGCTTGTACTCCTGTAGGAAACCGATGTACACGATACTTGTATACTGACTAAATTGGATGGAATCCTCAAGATCTGACAACAGTCGTCTATCAACCAATTTCTGTATGACTTGCCTGATTGCATTTGTCGCCTCGTCCCCAAACCTACCTCCTCGCTGAACGTTTCGTAGCAGTCACCTCCTGAGACGTGGTCATCGGTGTTCTCAAGCTTAAGCTATAGGAATACTCGTGTTCGCTCATCACGATGTAATGGGTTTGGAACAGTATAGCGTTCAAGGAAGGCTGCCGTCCTTTGCAAGGAGGGGGAAAGACCCTGGTTGATCGCAGCCTGACGACGAAGCCGCCAAGCGAGATCGGTCAATTGAACGGACACAATTCCGCTGTGAGCCTCGGGGATCCGCTCCGAGCTTGATCTTCGAGAGCTTCCCCGCATCCGTCTCTAAGCGGGGGATTCCTCGCGTGTTCGAGCGCCTTTCACTTCGCTGCAAGTGTGACGACGACGCGAACGCACTGTACGCCAGACGGTCAAACATTGTATACAAGGCGAATGAACTCAGTTCTCCATCCTACATCTCTCCAATCCCTGCACACAACATCACGAGCCAAAGTCAATGCACAAGGGATTGCGGGCTAATACCGCATGCTTATTCCCGTGAAGGCATATCGCACCTAAGTGTTGTATAAGAGACTGCTGATTTGTCGCACGACACTGTCTTCTCTATCCTGGTAACGAGACATTATCGGATCATTTCTCAGCATGGCGTCGCCCGTTGTGTTCTTTGGTGTCCTTTCAGTCTTCTACTTTGTCTGGAGGTATCTCAACAATACCGACACTCCTAAGATCAAGAATCTACCAGAAATTCCTGGTGTACCCGTCTTTGGTAATTTACTACAGCTTGGAGACTCGCATGCAAAGATCGCACGAGAATGGGCGAAGAAATGGGGTCCTGTATTCCAAACCAGGCTAGGGAATAAGGTAGGATGAGTGTGCAAATCAAGGAGTTCAACACTTACAATTTGCCTAGAGGATCGTGTTTGCGAATACCTTTGATTCAGTCCGACACATCTGGATCACACATCAGTCTGCGTTGATCTCTCGACCTACCTCGCATACCTTCCACACGGTTGTATCGTCGTCTGAAGGGTTCACCATTGGAACCTCGCCATGGGACGAGTCTTGCAAAGCACGACGCAAAGCTGCAGCTACAGCTCTGAACAAGCCTGCTGTGCAATCATATATGCCTTTCATCGATTACGAGGCCACGAGGTCGATCAAGGACATGATCAAGGACTCGAAGAACGGACAGATCGACATTGACCCCAACGCATACTTCCAGCGATACGCACTCAGCACGTCTCTTACTTTGAACTATGGGATCAAGATTGAAGGGAACGTAGACGATGAGATGCTAAGAGAGATTACACATGTGGAGCGCGAAATCAGCAACTTCCGAAGCACATCGCACAACTGGCAGGACTACATTCCATTGCTGAGATTATGGCCATCCACCAACACAAAGCCATTAGAGTACAAGAAGAGGAGAGGAGCGTACATGACAAAACTTTTGCAGATGCTAAAGGACCGCATAGCAGAGGGAACGGATAAGCCTTGCATCACTGGAAACATCCTGAAAGATCCAGAGGCCAAGCTTAATGATGGTAAGCACACATACTTACTTGGTTTTTCCCGGCTCGACTGACAATTCCCAGCCGAGATCATGTCAATCTGCCTGACAATGGTCTCCGCCGGTCTGGACACTGTCCCAGGTAACCTCGTCATGTGTCTCGCTTATCTGTCCTCAAAGCATGGCCAATCCATCCAAGAGCGTGCCCTTCACGAGATCAATACAGCATACCCCAACGGCGACGCCTGGGAACGCTGCCTACACGAAGAGAAGGTGCCTTACATTACTGCGCTCGTCAAGGAAGTTCTCCGCTTCTGGACAGTCATCCCCATCTGCCTCCCTCGTACCAGTATCAAGGACATTCCGTATGGCGACGCGGTGATCCCAGCCGGCACGACATTCTACATGAACGCTTACGGCGCCGATTACGATGAAGACCATTTCAAGCAACCATTTGACTTCAACCCAGATCGCTACCTCGGTGATACATCGAGCAGTATCTCCGGAACACCACACTACGGGTACGGAGCGGGGAGTAGGATGTGCGTGGGCAGCCACCTGGCAAACAGAGAGTTATACACTGCGTTCCTGCGAGTGATCACCGCGTTGGAGATTGTACCGCCAGAGAAGAGGGAGGATGAGCCGATCTTGGACTGTTTAGATGCCAACGCAATTCCGACGGGCTTGACGATGGATCCGAAGCCATTCAAGATTGGTGTCAGGATCAGAGATCAGAAGCTGGTTGATAAGTGGATCAAGGAATCGGATGAGAGGACGAAGGACTTGTGATTCGATAGGTTGATTAAGAATGAGAATTGACAGAAGATGTCGATCTGTAGCGTTCATACCACCTTGCGATGAAGCTGAAGTCGCTTGTCAAGCTCTGCCTCCGGGCTTCCCGCAGAGAACAGTGACAATTTCATGATTGGAGATGTGATCGTACAATTCGCTACCGTGATGGACAGTGTCGGCGATTTATCGGAGGCGTGGTATTGGCGTGGGATGAAGTTCTCCTGAGCCACACGTGCTGGACAAAGGCTTGGTCATTGGCCATGACGGAGCTGGTTATCCAAGCAACGATGCTACAGATGACCTGTCGTGTGACGATTCCATAATTGGGTCGCTGACAGACTCTCAAGGAGGAGCACGCGACATCTCCCATATATATGAATGATCTTTTGACTGAGATATTCTCGCGTGGTCTTCACGAACCAAAAAAAGAGCTTCAGCCTTTCGCAAATTGCGTACCAGGCTTGTGGAGCGATCACCCCAGCTTGTTCCTGCCGCCAAATTGAGTCTGACGTCGATCCATCACAAGCGACCAGGACAAGGCGCAAGCCGAGCCAGCATCTGAGAAATCTGCCCACTATAATTATACTCCTAGGATATTCGCACGACCTAGGTATCCGTCCTCTCTCTGTGCACAACAGAACTGTCTCTACGACGGCCATGTTCCATCCACAATAGCCATGAAGACCTCAATCGCCGGCTTGCAGTGGGCGGCCACTGCAGCCTTGTTCGCGTCGCTTACCACAACAACCCTCGCGACACCTTTTCCTGTAGTCGAGCAGGTACAGCAGCCCCTACAGGACGACAATGCACGCACAAGATCTCCGGGCCACTTACATGGCCGGTTCATGCACATCACAGGTTAGTTCATCCCGCGGTCTGCAATGGCATTCCAAGCTGACTGACCCTTCAAGATTTCCACCCCGACCGCTTCTACCAAACCTATTCTTCTACCGGTGAAGATTCCGCCTGCCACAGAGGCGCCGGCTCAGCAGGCTACTACGGCGCCGAGACGACCGACTGCGATTCCCCTGTGACGCTTGTTAACGCGACATTCGACTGGCTAGCCGAACATGTCAAGGACGAGATCGATTTCATAATCTGGACGGGTGACAGCGCGAGACACGACAATGACGAGGAGTTACCGCGAACGAACAAGCAGATCAAGGATCTGAATAAGCTGCTCGTCACCAAGTTTGAAGAGGTATTCGGGAGGGAAAGGGACAATGATGACCCATATGATGATTATATTGTGCCCATTGTGCCGAATCTGGGGAACAACGATGTGTTACCGCACAACATTTTCGATTTGGGACCGAATGAGTGGACGAGGACATACTTGGATCTTTGGAAGAGCTTTGTTCCAGAAAGGGAAAGGCATGAGTTTGACCAGAGTGGATGGTATGCGGTGGATGTCATCCCCAACTACCTGACCGTGTTCAGTCTAAACACGCTCTATTTCTTCGACAAGAATGCGGCTGTCGACGGCTGTTCGTTGAAGAGCGAGCCAGGGTACAGGCAGCTGGAGTGGCTGCGGGTTCAGCTCCAGTTCCTGCGACAGAGGGGCATGAAGGCCATGCTGATTGGTCACGTGCCGCCTGCCAGGACAGAGGGGAAGATGAATTGGGATGAAACATGTTGGCAGAAGTATGCCATGTGGATGCGGCAGTACAGGGACGTGGTAGTCGGCACCTTCTACGGCCACATGAATGTCGACCACTTCATCCTGCAGGACTTTGACGACATCGCCGACAGTCTGGACGATGGCTATGGTATCCAGGAACTCGAAGAAGAGGAGAAGCCAGGGCAAAAGCCAGGCCAGATCGCCGTCCGAAGCGCAAGCAGCTACATCACCGAAATGCGAGCACTATGGGCCCAACTCCCCAAAAAGCCCAAGGGTCTCAAATCCACTACTACGCTATCGACCCTCGAGAACATGACCGACGAAGACGAAGACGAAGATCTCTCCTCCCAAGCGCTCCAACTAAGCGACATGACCGACGACGCGCGCCCCTCCTGGGAAGTCGACGCGCTAGTAAAGAAGCACAAAAAAGACAAGAAGAAGAAGGGCAAAAAGGGCAAAAAGCGACGCAAAGACAAGCACGGTCGAGAAAAGAACTACCTCCGCGCCATCGGCGGCGACTTCGCCGAGCGCTTCAGCCTGTCCTTCGTCTCGCCCTCGGTCATCCCAAACTACTACCCCACCTTCCGCATCTACGAGTACAATATCACGGGCGTCGACTATCGCCCACCGACCATGGACGTTGCGCGGCCCATCATGGACTATGACGGCCTCGTCGACGCAAAGAGCAAGAAGAGCAAGGCGCGCAAGAAGAGAAAGTTTATCGTCCCCCAGCCGCCGAGCAGTACCGCCCCGCCCGGGCCGGCGTACAGTGCGCAGACGCTGAGTCTGCTGGGCTACAAGCAGTATTTTGCCAATTTGACGAGGATCAATAATGATTTTACGGGAGGGAGGGTGGAGGAGAAAGGAGGGATTGTCAAGAAGGGGGGGTGGAAGGATGGGAGGCATGGGGGAAAGAATGGGAAGAAGCCGAGGGAGGACGGGAAGCCGGATACGAAGGAGTTTGGGTTTGAGGTGTTGTATGATACGCTTACGGATGGGGTTTATAAAGTTAAGGATTTGACGGTGAGGAACTATGTGGAGTTGGCGCAGAGGATGAGTAGTGGGGTGCAGGCATTAGAGGGGAAGGAGGAGGTGGAGGTGGTGAGGAAGGTGAAGGATGGGAAGAGTAAAGGGAAGGGAAAGGGAAAGGGCAAAGGGAAGGATAAGAAGAAGAAGAAAAAGGGAAAAAAGGATAAGGACAAGAAGGGAAAGATGAACAAGGTCTGGCATGCGTTTCTCCAGCGAGCGTTTGTTGGTACCTTGACAGATGAGGAGATCAAAGAGGAGTTTGGGGCGTAGATATATCCATTTGAATGCTCTCGGTCCTGATGACTATTACTGCCCTCGCTCTGTTCCCTGCGCCAGTGTGATCACGTCACATGTGCATTGTTACCATCGACAGCATCGACATGCACAGCTGAGATAGAATGGAATGCTTGAGGGGTTCACGGTTCCCCAAACAGGTCTAGGTCCACATCCTCTACCTCCTCACTCACATCCCCCCCATCTCCCGGCACCTCACTGGAAGCACCGCGTCTATTCGCTACAGTCATTCTCGGAGTTGTGGCGTCTCGAGAGACCAGCATGTCGGCTAACTCCTTATCGCCTGCCACAAGCGACATGAAAGATTCTTCTGCCTTGTCGACAGCATGGACATCAGCCCCAAGATCGAGGAGCCGTCGTACCGAGTCCGAACGGAAAACCTGCTTCGAGCGAGCAGCACACAATAGCGGAGTCTCGCCCATTCCATTCTGCGCTTCAAGATCTGCGCCTGCGTCAACTACCAGATACCGAATGGCTTGCGCGACGTGCCACCAGTGTGTCCCGAGAGCGAGGTGATGAAGGGCAGTGTACCCTCCGCGAGTCTCTTGGTCACTGGGACCGTCTTCTTCGATTCGCCAAGTCTGGCCGTTGACATCGACGTCGAGGTCTTCGACTAACACCTTGATGACCTCCATATTGGGCAGATGTCTTTTGCAGGCAGTGTACAGGAGTGGCTCAAGTATTGGCTCGAGGGGGTTGTTGCAGTGGCCGAGGCCTGGTTTCGATCGGTCCTTGGCTGAGCACCATCTGCCATGTTTGAACTCGTGCTCTGCGGTGATTTTGCCAGCGCTTCGTAGGAGTCTGTCAAAGCCGTGCGTGGCGAGCAGGTGTAGAGTTGACTTTCCGTTGCCACCCTCCTTCGTGGCTACGTGGAAGTCCTTGGGGAAGAGCTCCACGTACTTCTGCGCGAGGTGGTAGTGGCGCTCCTTGAGAGATTTGACGAACAGATCAATGTCCTGATCGCCAGCCTGTTTCGACTCGATGGCTACTGAGAGGGCATAGTCCCGGTGTTTGAGTGGTTTTCGCACTTCAGCTTCAAGCCATTCCTGGCGGGTCGTCAGGAGTTTGTTCGACCTCTCCAGAGCATTGAAAGCGCAGCTCAGTGTGTACTGATGGTCGTTCTTGTGAGCATTTATCTGGATCCTGGCGATATCGCCGCCGGCTCGAGAGTGCCAGTCAGATGTTTGGAGACTGTGAGAAGCCATCACATCAATGATTTCTTCCAGTCTCGCCGAGTCATGCTCCCCAAATCCAGTCTTCCATGTGCGCTTCCTGCTCGTAGCATTAAACGGTCGGTCTTCATCAGCGATATTTGTGCCAGCTGCGTAGAATCTGGTGGGCTCGATGTTGCGTACGTCTGTTTCTAGGGCACGTGGGTATTCAGATGGAGCCCATAGCTCCTGTTCTTCTTCAAAATCTGCACAAACCTGGAATGGATTCCGACCACTTGGTCCAGGTGCCCCCAAATCCGGCTGTCGGTCGAAGGCTGGCATCGCCAGCTTTGCTCCAGCATCTAGTAGCAATTTGACTGATTCTGGTCGTCCAGAACGACAAGCATAATGCAATGGAGTCCATCCTCGATCATCCTGTACATTCAGCCAAGCCGCCCGGTCGATTCCAGGCTGTGTCTGAAAATGTTCGATCAGCATTCCGACGATGTTGCTTTGTCTAGCGCGGGCGGCTAGGTGTAATGCAGTCAGACCCTCGTATGTCGGGATGAGTGCATCTGCCCCGGCTTTGAGCAGCGCATGTATAGAGCTCTGGGACACTAGACTTGCTAGGTGTAGGGGGGTAGCCCCTTCGCAATCTCGAGCATTCATGTATTCAGACTTGGTGAGCATCCATCGCAGGCACATAGCGTCTGAGACTCCACTGCCTCCCGGTCGTCCCATTCCGCTTTGGATATGTAGCGGTGTCCGACGCTTGTTGTTGGGAGTATCCACATTTAGGCCCAGATCACTTGCATACCGCGCTCGTAAGAGTCGTTCTTTGCCATGATCGCCCATGTTGTACACGTCGGACGATACGATCTCATGCAAGATTGTGTTCCCGTGGTAGTCCCATTGCCGCGGATCGACACCGGCATCGATCAAGTACTCTATCCTTTCCTTCGGTAGTGTATCTTGGACAAATAGCTCATGTAGAAGAGTACGACCTCGATAATCCACAGTGCTGACATGGCATCCTGCATCCAGGCATGGCCGTAACCACTTTTCCCCGTTTATGTAGAAGTCAGTCATTGTTGTCACGAATAGCCAATCTTGTCCTGAATGATTGCGAACCAGAACATTAGCTCCAGCTTCCAGTAGCAGCTGGATCATCTCGCTATCGTCGGGTCTCACATGATGTAACGGAGGGCTGCCATGCCTGTCTATCAGGTTTGGATCTGCCTCCGCTCGTAACAGAGCAGACACAACACCATGATTCTCTCGATTCTGCACAGCCTTGTGGAGAGGAGTTTCGTCGTCTTTGTTCCGTGCATTTGAGTCGGCGCCAGTACTCAAGAGAGCCGCCACAAGAGGCAGGCCGTCTGACCACTGCGCAGCGAGATGTAATGCCGTATTGCCGTTTTCGTCCTGGACCTTCAAGTCAGGTCGTACCCTGACTACTTTCAAGGTGTAGTCGAGGTTTTGCTTCCAGTCTCGTCGGTCAACAAGGAGTAGAAGCTTCTTGCCCGTTTCTGAGGCGCCTTTAGACGGCATGACTTCCTGAGTTTGCACTCTTGTGCAGTTAGAACTGTGATGGAGATGATTGAACGAATTATGGGGAAGGTCATAAGTTTTTGGCCTAAATGAAATCGGTGACAATGCTACCAATTGCATTAGTGGCAAGGCAGTGTTTGTGGTCTATCGTTGCAGTGAGCTTCACGAGTCACTTGCGCGTAGCGAAGCAATTCACGACGAGGCTGCACTGCCATCTCGTACTGTGGTACACTCGTTCACTGTGGTACGGAATCCACCAGATGAGGTTCAGCTGCAATTGGCAGTCGGTCACACAGTTGTAAGTGCTGTCTTTTGGTACTCCTGGCTACGCAATCACCTGTAAGGTAATCTAAGTCGATATAAAGGTTGTAGTAGCGAGTGAATGCATGAATGAAGCTGTGAACAGATCACCGATGACGTCGCCCATGCTGCAACGTCCAATCCTCAACTTGACCACGAGACTCCGTTTCTGAGCTGCATACAGTAGAGTTGGAAGTCATAGGGAACACGAGACTTTCAGAAATGGCTGCGATCGTAGTAAAAGGTAATTTGACCTAGACTTCTTATCGGCATCGTCCTGGCCCCCATAATCGATAGACTAGTCTGCAAGCCATGATAGTGTTGCTTCATGTGACACTGGCTTACAGTCCCTTTATCCCATGAAAGAGCATAAGATCATGTCAAGTCCCAAGGAGACATACTAACGTCTCGCAGGCGTCCGCCCCACCAAGATGGCCAACACCCCGCCACCGCTCTACATGACCGCCATTCCCGGCGAGGAGCCCTCCTACTGCCACACCTGCGGCCGCGTGGTCGGCTCCCGCAAGCTCAAGTCAGCCAAATCATCCGCCACACCGAGCCGGTACTGCTCCGACAAGTGCAAGTTCCACAAACCGTCATCGTCGGCCACGTCCATAGACCGGGCGATCGAAGACGTGATCTACCAGCTGCTTGAGGACAAGGAAATCGCGGAGATCACGAAGGGACTTCCGCAGCAGGTACTTCAGTTTCATGTGGCTGGGGAGGGGACGAAGGCAATTGAGGATACGCGGGGACGGGGTATGAAGAAGGGTGATCATCGCGTGCTGGTGCCGTGTAGTCTGGTGGAGACTGTGGTGTTTGGTCGGGCGAGTAATGTATCGAGAGGGCAGGGAAGGAGGAGAAGGGCCAGGGATGCGTTGGGAGAGGTCAAGGCTGTCAAGGATGATGACGCGTATGATGAGGAGAAGCTTCTGGCTACGCTAGGGAGGTTGAAGGTGGCGAATCAGCCGAAGAAAGAAGAGGTGGCCTCTGAGAGCGAGTCTTCTGATGATGAAGCTGATCTGACCGATGAGGGTGTGCCGTTGGAGGGAGCGGAGAAAGTCACGCAGGAGACCTTGGATTTGAGAAGGAAAGAGGGCCAGCGAAGAGCGGAGCAGAGGGAAAGGGTCAGGAACGGTTGCCGACGAGCGGTGATCTTTGGGTTACGAGAGCCTGGGCAGTATGCAAGGGTTCCAGAGGCTGTAGAGGATTCGGGCAAAGGGCATAAGAAGGGGCTCAGTACTGGGTCAGCATCGAAAATGGACGACTGGTCATCCGAAGATGAAGGCCGAAAGGGGAAGAAGGGCAAGAAGGGGAAGAACTCGGGCGCGAAGACGCATACGGATCCTCAAGATGCAAAGCAGAGCAAAGGATACGCGGTTGTCGACGGAGAGAGAAGGAAACTCTGCGAAGCGATCATGAAGGGCGAGGTTATAGAGCCGAGCTTTGCAAAGGGTGAATGGGGTGTGAAGTGGAGAGAGGAATACTGAGGAGCATAAGGAGACATTTGGCAATAACGGACGAAATGATCCAGAACTGCATTGATCGGGGAATGTCACGAAGACGATACTGGTCCACTGCCTCTATGGACACCCTAATTTGCTGAGGAGATAACCTTGACAGCTGCTTGCACTAAATTCAACGCCTCGCTAAGGCCTTCTATGCCATTCTTCATACACTTCGTGTCGTATCCCTAAAGCTGCTCAAGCACTCCCATGCCGGGTCTGCGGATCTTCAGCTCCTTC
The DNA here is from genome assembly GCA_007556505.1 of Elsinoe australis. Taxonomy (NCBI): domain Eukaryota; kingdom Fungi; phylum Ascomycota; class Dothideomycetes; order Myriangiales; family Elsinoaceae; genus Elsinoe; species Elsinoe australis. Next base: position 1,861,469 of record SWCS01000001.1, read on the forward strand.
TCATAGTCCGTACATTTGCATTAACCGACATCTCCCGCAGCGATGTTCAAGGGGTTCTCCGTTGACGATGCGCTCAATCGCAGTGCGCACAACCTCCTCTTTGCTATCGGCAAGCTCAGCGCACTCTTCGTCCAGTACGTACCACATGTGCACGAGATTGTATCTGATCTCGCAGTTGACGGTGTTGGAGAAGGCCTGGCGGAGGGTGGCAATCAAGGTCGGTGAAGGTGGCTCGCCATCGATACCATGAGCCTGCCTTTGGTCCATCTGGGAGACCTCTGTCTTGAGTGACCTGAATGAACATAAGCAAACGGCTGTGTGGTGATAGATCTGAGGGAGACTCACTCGATGGTAGACCTGTTATGCATCAATAGTCCCAATAAGAAACTTGGGCCATCGCGCAGTAGAAGCTCCTCGCATGCAAGCTCAATGTCGGATCGTGTCTCTTCCGTAAGTGGTGGATCGGACCAGTACAGGACCATCTGAGGGCCAATAGCGCGAAGGAGGTGCACCGAGACCATCAGCGTGAAAAGGAGGACCGCTAGCGAACCTTTAGGAAGACCACGAAGAAGCTCAGCTTTTGCTTCTGCCGAACCTGTTAGGACCATGTCAGTAGATGTTCTTATTGTACAGGGAGATTTGGACTCACCACTATCCGCCAGTCTGTAGAGAATGAGAAGCCCCGTATGGTGGAATGTGAGAGCCCTACAGGTTGTCCATGCCGAATGCTCGCTGTTGGTCTCCCTCATCACCTTGCATCTGCTCTTGATGTTGCTGAGGACTGCCGTCCTGTGGAAGATGGCTGCAAGCTCTCTCCATCCTGGCGCCTTGCCATTTTGCCTGCTCTTCTCGTAGAGCCCAGGAAATTGTCGAGGGGCCCACGAGAATTGTGTGTTGAGTATGTTGCTGGCAATGCAGTGCTGATATCCATCTGTGACTTGCTGGAAGCGTTTGTTCACAAGCCGCAGATTGGACTCGAGGGATGGGTCGTACTGGATTTCTGAGAGGATGTCGAGTAGAATCTCACTTGGTAGTCCGTCGAGACTTGCGGAAAGCAATGCTTCTGAGCTTCGAGACATTGCACTGAATGGATGAAGGGCTTTGACTGGGTGGGTGCGCGTGAATAGCAGCAGTGAGTCGCGAGGAGGATAGAAGGTGAAGAATGGACTGAAGATAAGTGATACTAAACCTTTTGCTTACTGCACCGTAATGGAGAACCCTGATGGTTATGAATGGACAACATCGAGTTTGTGACGTTAGGTTCCGGATATATGTTACATCTGATGGCGCGTGAGCTCCTGCCCTGTGAGGCGCGGGGTCAATGGAAGAGTGAGTCCTACCCTGATGGACTTGCAATACTGGGGTCCTATCGCGTCATTCGAAGGTTTTGGTGGGCAATGGCACACCCTGTGAAAGACCTCAACATCTAAAACCTTTCACGGGCTTGGTAAATGAGATCAGACAAGAGATGGTTGAGCTCGTTGAATCGTGGCGGAGGATATGGCATAATACAAGAAACAGATGGGTAAGGTCGATGGCCAAACAAGTATCATTTCGCCCAGGAGTTGATATCATGTCAAACATCGTCGTCGTTGTCCAGGTATATTTCTTTGGCCATCCCCGTCAATGGAGATGTTCTTAAGCTTGTAGAAATAAACAATCTTGCCATGAAATAGACCAAACTTGGAAAGAAGAAATACACAAGCTTGAAGGAGAGCTTCTGTGCTTCTCTGCTTCGGGAGTGTCGCCGATCCCGCGCGCATCTTCAATGCGGGGCAGCTACACAACGACAACTTTCAGAAACAGGAACTCAACTCACATTCACAACGCAACAATACCGTCAAGAGAGTACCAAAGCTGTCACTGGAACATACCTTCCCATGTGCAAAGATCAAAATCACCCCACCTGCCATAAAATCCATCCGCAACTATTCTGGCTCGCTCGCGATCAGGCGCGTAATTCGTCACCTGCGAACATACTATCCCAGCTCAACATATCAAAGTGACGGCAGTCTGCTTCTTCGGTCCAGCAACACGTTCACCATGGAAGAAATACAAGGTCAATCCCCTTCCCTCTCCCCATCCTGCCTAGGCTAACACAACCCAGAACACATCACCTCCCTCTACACCTTCTACAACACCCACTCCTCCACAATCTCGACAATCACAAAATACATCACCCGCCTGAACCTCTTCCTCCAATCGCACATCCTCCCCTTCTTCCTCCGCCTCACCGAAAAACCCGACCTCGCCTCGCTCGCCCTCCTGCTCATCCTCCTCTTCGTCTCCCTTAAAGTCCTCAACCTCCTCTACCAGGCCGTAATGTGGTGGGTCCGCTTGGCATTCAGACTAGTCTTCTGGGGCGCGATAATAGCAACGGTCACGTGGCTGTTTGCGCGGGGGCCGGATGGGGTGATGGATGATATGAGCAGGTTGGCGGATACGTGGAAGGGCGAGTATGGGTATTGGCAGGCGAGGGAGCAGGAGGCGAGGTACTTTCGGGATGGGAGGCCGGGGTACGCGGGAGGAACGGGGCATGGGGGTGGGTATAGGGCTTATGGGAGGGGGAGGGGGTATTGAGGTTGGACGGAGCATCCATCACTTACAAAGGACGACGTACTCCTATTAGAAGGTTCATGTTGCCAGGCTTGTGAGAATGGGGACTTGAGACAGAAAGTATGAACGGCTGCATAGCCAGCATGGGGCATCGTGGACCTTTAGCGATGGCGTTTTGGAGCATTCGATTCTGCGTGTGTATTACCACAGCAGCATAATTTCTACTTCTGTTGCGTTCCGACCATGTGAGAGTAAGATTTCATGCAACGCTCTCTCCTGTGTAGCGCCTTACGAATCTCGAGAGTAGACACCACTGAGCTGGATTGGTAGACATAACTTGATGGACACATAAGGGTACGTAGTGCTAAATGCTATTTGGTGTTCTCATACGCTTGTTGCAATCTTTCACGTGTCGACACGCACATCAGAAGAGATAGAAGATATGAAAGCGACTACTTGAATGCGACCTTGCCTGCATACTTGCCGAAATACGAGGGTATGCTGTCTGCAACCAACGGAATCAGGTTCCCGAGAGCAGTCGTAACTGCTTGCGCGCAAAAAGGGTATGGGTGGATCTTCCCACGTCAACATGCGTCAACTCAGGAGCTCTTGTTGGCGGTCTGATAGTAACAGACACGGCACCTGTTCCATGACCCTGTCTCTGAGCTGTTGTACGGTACCTTCTACCTCAAGACTGTCCGAAGTCTGTTTCGACCCCTGTGGTAGTTCCACGGCTGGCAGAGATACGGACAATTGCAGCAGCAAGGCTTGAATGCGCACCTGGCGAAGCGGAATGGTGATGTCGTTCTCAAGCAGGGGCTGGGATGATGGGTGGGGTGGCAAGAGGTACATGGATCAGGTGTTTTCTGAATTTGTCCGACGGAGGTCCTGATGAACGATCAAGGAGATGTGCCTTACGAGGTTCAGGATCGCGGTGTAGGCCAGACTGTGGTCATGAATTGCGCGTTTACACATCATTAGAAGTGCTCTGGACGGAACGCGCAGCTGCGATGAACGACTTGTACTTGTTCTGTCCGTCACGTACAGTTATGACAGCTCGTGTGCGGCATGTATCGAAGGATCTAGGAGTGCCGCATCTGAATACTGACAGCCGTGCCGTTTGTGGAGGAGACAAGACTTGTGATGGTTGCCGTCCGATGCTGGATGTTTGGTAGAGTAAGCATTGTTCAGCACGGGATCGCCAGCGGGTAGCAGTTGCAAACGTGCAAACAACGATGTGCGCATGTATGTCTGCCGACATGTGACAGGGGCTTTTTCTGTCGCTGCACGCACAGGAGGACAGACCGCCTCGCCTGGCCTGCAGCGGGTGTTTGCAGGATGGCTGTCGGAGTCGCCGATCATCCATGCCATTGACTCAAACGCGCAGGTCGGTCACACGAGAGGATCGAGTGGCCAGGCGCAATGAACGGACAGCGGTGATGCGCCGATTGAGAAGAGCAACAATGTCCCCGTCATCTTGTGTTGGCTTGGTAGTGGATGCGTTCTGTTCGAGTCACCACGTGCGGTGCAGGGTTTTTGCCACTCCCGCTCGTTCCAGGATCTGGGAGGAAATGCGGGTAGAGCTGGGGTAGAGCTGCGATTGCGGGTCGAGATCGCTGGAGTGGTGGTGACCCGTCCGGTAGAAGTGGTACGTGCTGGGCAGGCCGAGGTGTTTTTGTGGCGGTCCCCTGGGCTGCTTTCTGCAAAGCGCGTAAGATCTCCGGTTGATCATTGCCGGCGGATAGAGAGATGGATATTGCGGCGCAAGAACGACGGGCTTGCGTGCAGTCTCAGAGCATTAATTCTTCCGCGAGGAAGCTTCAGACAATCAATGGTCCATGCTCTGGATGTTCGGAGACGACAAGACTTGCCGCTCTGCCCTTGATGCCGGGTATTGCAATCTAGGCGATCGAAGCATTCTCCTTTGATTGCCCGTAATCTGGAAATGGTTATCATTGCTTCAGAAGGAAGGCTGATAGAATCTGCTGCGCTGGGCTGAGGTGTTTCATCGTCATGCAATCGTTTAGGATAAAGGATTGGAGTTACTTTCGACGTGTCCGCTCGTAAAAAGCAAAAATGATTCAGACTAACACCAGAAGAGACAATGAACCTGCTAGACCGAGGATCAGGCACTCTGGCGGGAGCTCTCACTCGCTCTTTGACCACAAGCCACATCGCACTGGAGCGCAACTTAATCTTGCATACGACTGGGTACGTGCTCGACAAGGGTCAATAGCTCTCCGGGTCGATACCAAGACTATGGGGGCCCCAACGGCGCCGTTGCCATTCACTCGGCAGGCTCAAGGTCCGGAACGTAAGCGGGACAAAAGTCTTGTTTGCTGAGGCGAGAAACAGGATTCAGAGGTGCGTGTGACCTGTTATGACTTGCATTAGCTGACGTGAACAGTCCGATGAACTATTATAGTAAATCTTGCTATTGGTGCGCTTGGCCCAGGCCTGGTAGTGAGACGCAGTCGGTGAGATAATCCTGCGATTTGGATGAGAGCTAGAATCGATTCATACCAGTGCGAAACTGACTACCACGCCGGTGCATGCAGCCGAGCCGTGTCACTGCTGCAGTGCCATGACTAGGAATGTGTTCTTGCACAACTGATCACCACGGCGTATTATGACTGCTTCTGGTGGGAGATTGACGCTGATAAGTTAGTGTTTGTCTTTGGCCATGTGGAACTTGCCTTGTGGATAGGTCACTCTGCTAATGTACTCCAACCTGCCACGGCTCGGTAGAATACAGATTGTGCCAAAAGGACGTGTTCAGTCATCTACATAGAGTGTCTTTTGCCGCGGGACCCCGCGCTTGCACTACTGCCAGCTGGGGGCAGCAGAACCCTCGGATACTACCTCCTATGATCCACAAGCTGTGAGCTCGACCTGAACACGATGGATCATCTCCACCTGTTGTCACTCTCCGGCCGTCTGACTCTGATCCTTGTCCTGCGCGATCCTGTCACAAGCTTCGTCGCTTTTCATGTTGTATTATGATTGCGCCGAGGCTGAATTCCAGCCAATCAGCATCGGTTGTCTGCCTCATGTTCGGGAATATTGCAAAGTTACGACCATTAAATGTCAAGTATATGCAATGATCCGTGGACAAGAGGATTTGTACTTAGGACATGGTGACCTCGCGCCGAACACAGGGCAGAGGTGGATGAGCGCTTAATCACGCAACGCGTAATGCACGACGCTGTTGCGCGTGTGTAATCATGTCCAGCGATCGAACAAGATCCTACGGGTGCTGCAATGTTGTAGGCAGATACAGTGGAAGCGTTCGACTTTGATACTTGCGCCATCTGCAAGTCTTTCACAATCGCTTCTTAAGGTTGGAAAATGACCCGTGAATGGAGGAAGGGAGAGGCTCGATCCGAGCTAAGCAAGCCACTTGCTCGGTGACGCCTTGCATTTGGCATCACACTCGACCAGAAGGGAAGTACAGTTCCAAATCGGGCTCTACAGTGGCCCTGACTTGGTGGCCTCGAGGCAACCTCTATCATGAGATACTTCCAGAATCAGATGACTTTGACCAAACGTTGAGAGAGATGCTCTACCGTCCGTACATCCGTCATGCAGGACGACTTGAAGGCGCAGGTGTATACAAGGAACATAGACGAGTAGTCGTCAGCCATCTGCAGGTTCAAGCAGAGGCCGGATGATGCCGCCAGCGGCCAAGACGCGACGATTGAGCTTGCACGGCGTGATCGACGTACCAAGCACGCCGCTTTTTGACCCTGTTGCGCCTCTCGCTCTGGACCTCTTATCATTCGACGGGTACAGTTGTACAGAATGCTTGATCGCCGAGACACTTTTTGAGGTATTCTGCACAGTCCGTGCTGAAGAGACCCACGGTTGGTGTTTGACTTTGTAGAGTGGCTGGAGGATGAATGAGGATGAGGATGCGGGCACGTCGCTTATTCTTTTGCTCCGACTGTCCTGTGCATCCTGGACAGTCATCTATTTGCCTTTGTGCCGGCTGCCGAAGGGCTTGATGCTTACGGTCTGGACGACCCTGTGGCCCTCTTCAGGGCTCGCAAGGCCTGTAAAGTGGTACGCTTCGCGTCAGCCAGATAGCAACTGCGGTCTGCTCGGAACTTCTGGAGAGGGAGCTGTGGCGATGAAAAATCCGGGGGCCAAACAGGCAGATGATCATCAACTGTGGCTGTCGCGAACTGACGGCGTCGTCGTCTGCCATTCGCCGTTGACAAGTGTTTTATCTGCACGAGCTACTGCAAGGCATGGGCCGCTTAGCCCACGGGCGAGAGGGACGGCACAGGAGCGAGCAGGAGATCTAGGATCGCATCATTGATATCTGGCTTGATCGCTGACTAGCAGGGATCCTGACAGACTGCCTTCTTGTGTTGGTTTACGGCCGATCTGCACACGACAGAAACGAGACCTTGCAGCACGCCAGGCCTTGCCGTCCGTCCCAAGTCTGTCCCAAGTCTGTCCCAAGGAGGACCCCCAGGCCTGCCGTAGCGACTCTGCTCTTGCTCCTATTATCAAGACGCAGCTGTCGCCGCCAATCGGATTCGTTGCTGCGCGCGGTTTTTGGTTGCAATTTTTCTGCCCCTCGTCCCTCATTCGCTGCGCAGACTGCATTTGAGCAGGCAGAGATCTACCCTCTGCATCATCGCTCGCCAGAGTTTTGCGCTCTCTCTTTCTGACGGGAACCTGCGGCTATTCCTCGCTGGACCAGAAGCATCCTGCCCATCCACTGATCTTCGTCTCATCCGGGCGTCATCTCCGGTCGCACATCAGCTGCCTGTCGCGGTCACAGAATCCACAAATTCACCGTCGGGCGGCCGAGCTCCCTGTCGGAATTTACGCTTCGCCTCTGTCGGTAGCGATCCATTCTTAGACTCTCGTGCTCCTCTGGCTTGAAGCTCCTGGCGCAGTTCCAGCTCCAGCTCCAGCTTTCGCTCTCTCGCCTCTGTCCCGTCCGGCGTGCCACAGCCCTGGGTCGCATCTTCCCCAATTCTGACCCGACACCAAGACGACCACTTCTGGCCACTTCCACCTCACCTTTCATCTCAAACCACCTTCGACTTCATTCCTTGCGTCGAACGACTGCACCCTCGCACATTCCGGTCATCCGTCACAGCATTTGTGCGCGCACAAGACACAAGCCCACCAGGCCAGACCGCTGCAATTGTGCGCTGACGGACGTTTTCCCTCCTTTGGACCAGCGACCTTGGCTTGTGGAGTCTACTGCGACGCCTTCTGCGACTCTTGCATCTGCTGGGTCATACAAGCACATCAGTTCCTCGCCCACATTGCGCGTTGCAAACCGATCCCGACTTTGCTTTTGTCGCGAGTCGCACAGCACGCTGCCTGTCTCACTGCGCGCACAACGTCAATCCTTCGCGTCGTAGAGTTGGGAAACATCTTCCCTCTGCACCCGGCGCCCAAATCTCCTGCCCTAGGCACTCGTCCCGAGCTTCGACACCTGATATCCATGCCCACACACATCTGCTATTCGATGTGATGCTGTCGGTATCGCATTTTTCGACAGCTCAGTATCAGCAATCATTTAATTTTGCCATGGACGGCTCGGGTACGATCGATCCAGCGGCCCTGAACAACCCAGGTGCGTTTTCTTGCTTTGCCTTTCCCGCCGCTCCTGTCTGCACTGACCACGCCCGCCCCCCTCACGGACACCACCTCTCCTCTCCCGTAGCTTTCCACCTTGCATCTCCTCCCGTCTTCATGAAGTCTTTGTTTGACGTCCGACCGCCATTTGCGATTTTCGCGTTATCGCTTGGATGAAGCAATGCTGACCTGTGGACTCGGTCCTCTTAGCCTCCAACGTTCCGCAGAACTACCTGACCCAAGCCAGTCCTCGGGGCAGAAAAAGAAGCAGATCGCCCGACGTCTACAACAATCTTTTGACTAGCGAAGAAGGCGATGAAGGTACGTCCATCGCGATTAGCTTCATCTACTCGATCCAAAGAAGTCGACTCTAGTGCCAATTCCCTACCAAAATATTTGCTGACAAGCGCTTTTCTAGACGACTCCAAACCACGCAAAAGAGGTCGCCTGCCTAAATCTAAAGGCGTAGACAGTCCCACCATGGCAATGCAACCACTTCCCCCGGCTACCCCGAACCCGGTACACACCCCGCAGATCAAGACGCAACTCAATTCACAGATTTCGCCCTCTCAGACATCGCCTCACCGCACTACACCTATCGCTGGCGGCAAAGCTCCCGTCTTGAAAGCGCTTCCTACCGTCCGAGACCATACAACAGATCAACTCAACCCAGAAGGCGATGAGTACGTACCTAGAGAGCGCGATGACGCCGGGGAGAAAAAGGTGGACCCAAATGGATATCTCGTGGATCGCGAATATAGGTTGCGCACGTTCACAGTTCCCAACCGCGGCCAGAAGCTCTTCATGCTTGCGACCGAGTGCGCGCGTGTCTTGGGCTATCGCGACTCCTACTTGCTCTTCAACAAGAACAGATCGCTGTACAAGATCATCGCGAGTCAAGAGGAAAAGGACAACCTCATTGCCCAAGAAGTCTTGCCCTATTCTTATCGGTCTAGGCAGATTGCAATTGTTACCGCGCGATCCATGTTCCGACAATTTGGCAGTAGAGTTATCTCAAACGGCCGACGCGTACGCGACGATTATTGGGAGACGAAGGCCAGAAAGCAGGGCTTCACAGAGGAGGATGCCGCCGGCGAGAAGCGTCCAGGTGCTGCCAAACAACGCGAGGCTGCAGCTGCCGAGGCGCAGGCTAATTCGCTTGCTGCGTTGCCACACGGCCAGGTCGTGTACAGCAATGCGTTCGCTCCAGAGTCTCACCCTCAAGTGCCCGTCGGTATCCATCCTGTTACCTTTGACACTTTGCCGATGATCAACCCGCTCTCTCCGGACCAGCTTCATCAAAGCTATTCGCACATTCCCCGTCCCAGACAAGAGATCACCGGCCCAGGCTATGATGACACCACTCGCGAAAGCAATACATCTGAGATCGCGACCCAGGCAGCTTCGTCAGCCGAGTTTAACAAACAGCTCACTCAACAGCGCTCCATTCGCTCCACTTATCTTGATGATTACTGGAAACGTCCTCATGAAGCGCCGCCTTCACCTGCACAGAGTGTGGCTGGAGGTGATATGACTGGTACACAGATCTCGCGACAACAAATGCATTCACCTCAGCAGAGTATGGGAGCAGTGAGCGGTCCTCACCAGACCATGGGTCATCAACAGACACACATGATGGCTCAGCAAGGGTACCCACATCAGACTCAACAATCGAACATGATGGCACAGTCGCCCGTTCGCTCCATGCATCAAGGACTTCCCCCAACGCAAATGCAGCAGGGTTCGCCTGGCATTGCCATGACTCCCATGTCTGGCAGGCAGCAAACTCCATCCTACAATTATACCGCTGGTGGTATGTGGCCTCCTCCGCAACCGCAGCCTTCGCCCCATCCCATGCAGTCCTTTGGCCAGCATCACACACCTCAGCCTCAGCACTCACCCATGCACCCTCCTTCTCAGCTTCCCCGTCAAGCTGCAAACATGGGCTATCCTCAGATGGGCAATCCTGCCGCCTATGGCCAGATGAACAGGAATATGTACCAGACAAGTCCAGGACAGCAACAATTCCCTGGCCAGCCACAACAGTCACAGAATCAACAGCAACAGCAACAACCCGGCATGCATGCTGGCATGCAAGGCTGGAATCAAGCTCAAGGTGGCATGACTGGACAAGACTGGCAACGTGGCTACCAGTAGATCTTGCGCCCCTGCCAATTCTAGTCGCAAGACTAAAGTTTGCTCTCGAATCACTCCTTTTAACAAGGAAATAACGGCCACCAAAGAATCTGTCGGCAACGACACTGATAACCAAAACTTGCACTCGTCTCAGCTCCTGCACCGCACCCGGTGTATGGAAATATTAAATCTACGATTCTTGTTGATTAACCCTTCTCGTTCCACCTCACGATATCAGCAACGATCGTACACGGCATGCGCATGATCAACGTACGCCAGTTCCCGCACACGAACTTTTCCAGCTAGTTCCTTATGTCATCGTTTTTCAGATTTACATTTGGCACTTCGCTCAGTTCTCGTCACCTTTATCGCGTTCTATTTTCGGCATCACACAATCGCTTGATACCCCTGGACACTATTGTTTCTCAAAGACAGAGAGAATGGCGACATCACTTCCGCATATCATCGCAAGGACACCTCAGCACACACGAACGGTTTCATTCCATACAGGGGTCTTCGAACGGACTGGACAGGGGAATTGGGAGGGGGGGGGACTACGGGGTGTTGGGGAATGGGGCTTCACACTCGATACCCGGGGAGTCATTTTATCATTCGTCTCACTCGCACTTTTCTTTTAGTAGTCAGCAGCTTCGCTTCATCTCGTTCGAGTCGGCTTTTCTCTCACTTCGATGGGACCACAGGACTGTCATACACAGCAGCATCTGTATCTCTTCCAGCCCACATGCATGGTTCGGACCTGGGTAGAAAAGAACAACATCTTGGCAAGCCTGCCGGAAACCCAGAGGAAGAGGAGGCTAGAGACTCATATCTTCTTGACGTAATGCGAATGAAATTGAGCTTGAGACTTTTTCTTCATCTTCTGACCTAAACTTCACGGTGATACACAAAAAAAACACAAAACGTGCACAAAACAACCACAGCCATGGACAAACAGATGGGAAAGTGACTGTGCCATCCCCCTCCTTCTGCTCCTTCTCTAAATCTCCATCTGGTGCCTCCCGCCCACACCCTCACAGTCGAAACACACCGCCTTCGTATGCACGCGAGCCCAAAGACCCGGGTAGTCGCACAACAAAGGAGGAACGACTGACGTGTGTCTGTGCAACCACACCACCACCGACCTTTCCCCTGCCTTGGTTGTAGCGCTTGGAGGGGACCAGTCATGTTTGCCAGAGTGGCTGCGTGACTACCTTTGCTGGCCAGGGTTATTCCCTTGGCTCTGTGGATCCGAGGCGCTGGGTTGGAATGCTGTGTGAATGCCCGTCTTACCGGTGCTTGCTTTGCTACAAGAAGGCTTTGAGAGGCATTCGAGTGTCCTTTCTTCGGACTGGGATTTGAGTATTGCGGATGCGGTTATAGATTACACATTTGCTTGCAAGCCTGGATGAGGTCTCGGGCAATGTCACTTGACTGCTCACGCTCTGCAGCACGGGTGGGTGATTGTGTTGGCCGTTGCTCGAAATCTCTGCACCCGCATGACCATAGCATACTGGTCTTATAGACTCGTTTGCTGTAGTTCCAGGCCGACGAATACTCGACTTCAAAGATAAAGAAGTTGTCGAAGTGAAGCAACAGAGCATGTTACCGATCACGCAGCACACAAGAAGGACTAGCAGCATATGTAGATGTTTATAAAAACAGACAATTACATGTCCCCAAACCATGCATACAAAAGAAGCCCCCTCTTCCCCGCTGACTCCCTCCTCCTGCCTCTCCTCTCCCATGCAAAACATCTTAATAACTCCCCGCCCTCCCCAAGTCCTCAAGCACAACCTCACTCTTAACCTCCCTAACCGGCCCCTCATACACCTTCCTCCCCCAAGCCCAATACCAAGCCGTACTCCCCGCCACGACAGCCCCAAAGATGAGACAAACCCAATTCATGGTCTCGGGCGTGGGGTTCGGCGCAGGCGGGAAGAACACCAGCACATCGACCAGGAACGTGCCTGCCAGCGCCAGGGGCCGCACCACGTAGCGCCACTTGCCGAGGGAGAAGCGGGCCGCTGGTACGGGCGAGACAAAGTCGCGGTAGAGCATGCAGGCGTGGACGATGACATAGGAGGTCAGGATGGCGGCGGCGCCAAGGGAGCAGATGATGTTGAAGGCGATGGCGGAGCCGAAGAGGATGAGGGAGATTAGGAGGGTGAAGCCGAAGGTTAGGAGGACGGCGTTGAGCGGGATGTCCATTCCTGGTTGGACCTGAGGATGTTAGATTGTGGGGAAGAGGGGGAGGGGAGGGAAACTTGCGTGGGCGAGGTACTGCGAAAAAGGAAGACCGTTGTCGCGAGCAAAGGCGAAGCATTGGCGGGAGGAGGTGGTGACGAGGTTCACGGCGCAGCAGAAGAGCATGAGTATTAGGATAAAGACTAGGCCTGTCGTGGCTGATTTGGAGCCGGTGCTGTTGAGGAGGACGGCGATGTAGGGGACGCCGGTGGGCGAGTTGAGGGCATCTTCGACGTTGGTCAGGGCGAAGAGGAAGGAGATGAGCATTACGAAGGCCGCGGCGAAGTTGACGGCTTGCGTGGCGATCATGGCTCGGGGGAGGACGCGGGAGGCATCCTTGAGCTCTTCGGCAAGATGGCAGGATGAGTCGGCTGAGGTGAGGGAGGAGATTGGTGTTAGGATTCCGACTAGTACTGCTAGCCCAGTGTTGCCCCAGCCGTTGTTGTCTTGGATAGAAGTGAAGACAAAGGTGGCATCGTTGAGAGGAGAGAGCGTCCAGAATACTACGACGTACGCAATGAATCCGAGCGCAAAGACGATCAGCATACTGGCCTCGAATACTGGAAGGTGCTTGACCAGAACAGTGTTGAAAAAGATGGCTGCGGCGTTGAAAGCAATAGCGATCAGCGCGGCTTGCCAGCCTGGTAGTGTGTAGTTCTCGTCCCACACAGCAATGAGTGCCTGAATTTGCAGAGCAGAAGCATAGCAGACGGATGCAAGACCGACTTGCCAGCCTAGTGTGCAGAGCCAGCCAACCACATAGGAGAGATATCGCTGCACAGAAGGAGGAGCAAACTCGGACACCCAGTGATACTGTCCTCCAGAAGTCGGAGCGATCGAAGCGGCCTCAGCGAGGGAGAAGTTGGACATGACCAGGATGAAAGCGACAACGATAAAGGCAATGACGGAACCACCTGGCCCTCCGTTGGCCAGGGAGAAACCTCCGGTTCTGCATGATGGTCAGAGATCAAAACTCCTGGTCGAACCTGCTGGGAGGTCCTTACGTGAGCATATACGGCCATGCTGCGCCGAGTAGCGAGCCGAAGCCTACGATATGTGTTGCTTTGAAGCGTCGCTGGGCAAGTTTGTCAGATGATGTTCGTTCGTCAATCATGAATTGTCCATACCCTCAACTCTTGCTTCTTTCCAATGCGATCCATGTCCTTGAGATCATAGTCGGTCGCTCCCTTCGGATCCTGATAGCCATACTCGCCGCCCTCGACACGCGAGGCTTGCTTCCCCTCGAAGCCATACTGACGGATCGAGAACATACTGACAGCTGCCCACAATCATGCACTGGGAGGAAGGGTTAGAATGATAGGAAAATGGTAGACGATGGAGAGCGACTGGGCGCAGGACATGGACATTTCTCGGCATGCCTATTGCGAGATGATCTGCACCAAACTTTAAGAGGCAAGTCAAGTAGTTCATCGACCGCCGCAATGTAGTGGCGGCCGGCGTGGAGACCCTGACAAAGGTTCGTTCCTGTTTCTACGACGTGAGCATAGCTCGGACGGCACGTGGAACCAGCGGGGCCGTTTAGCACACGGCGGACATTATGCCGTATCATACTTCATGCTCTCTCTTCTGACATGGTCGGTATTGGATCTGACGACTGACAACCTAGGGCTTGGTTGTTCGGTGCCCAAGCAATCTGGTCGTGAAAAGCATGGCGATTCTGCAATCTCAAGTGACAGACGAATCCTGCTATTGTCGAAATTGCATGCGAGTCAGAGTGGTGTCTCTAGAGTCTTGGTATTAGCATCGAGCACATGGCCTTCAGGCATTGTGGACGGATGGAAGGTGCCGCATTGATTGCAGAGCACGGGATGACGAGAGGCCACAGCGAGCATCACCTTGGCGAGGAAGCGAGAGCAGGGCCCAAACATGCGAGTTTCGCCCAGCGTATCAAGAGACAAGAGCGTGGCTTCTCAACGACGAGTCTGTGGAGATCTTCTGGCAAAAGAGCGCCAAAAGGGCATCCTGAATCAAGGCCACTGGCGCGAGTCGTCGTTCGTCCGTTTCGTGGCCCGTTCCCCCCGCGCCCTCGCTCTGCCACTGCCGCAACCTTCCCTCCTTCGCAAAAGTTTGCCCAACAGCACTGGAGCAGCCTCAGACCGCGCACGACGACCCCTAGCCCAGCTCCGCCCTGACTCGACCGCCAATCTGTCGTCGCTGCTGGTTGGTCTCAGATTGACAATGGGCGCATTCGTGGCGATCCACAATCAATGCCCTGGGACGCCAAAGCCCACAATTGAATTCTGGCAAGCACATGTGTTCTGTTTTCTAATGTCGATCCAGACCTGACACGCTAGCGACCTCAATCTCTGGGTGTCGGTCAGGGCCGTTTCGCAAACAGAACCACGGTCTGTGGCAGCGCACTCGTGATGATTCAGCACAGTCCTTCTCCGTGCAGCTGCATTGTCGTGTCCGTACGATCTCAGGCCTCCAGTGCTCGTACTGGCCTCGGTACATTCTACGGAACCTCAATTGTGGGTGAAAGGCGTCCAACAACAACTAGATTCCGCCGCCTAGCGCACAGCCCCTGCGAACTACACAACGAACGCCTTCCCGCGATAGGGTCTTTCAAACATCTTGGTAGCAGAAGGGACTTGTCAACGACAGTAGAATTGCTCCCAACATCTACTGCATTTTTTCACAACTTGGAGGCACGATTGTCAAAAGCTTGCTGAACAATCTAGGCTGTATCGGAACACGGAACATATATTGTGGATGAGGTGATCATCCCTGCTGAAAAATGACCTCGTGCAAAACCCGCAACCCTGACTCGCGGGAGATGGACAGGACTGACAAGATCTGCTGCCCTTTGAGCACAGCAAACTGACTCTCCTCAAACTCTTGGTCACTGGCACACTCCGTCGCTTCCGCCATCTTACCACTGACATTCTTGCTCCTGCCAAGATCGAACGAATAGCATGCAGCATCAATGCACATTCGGCAGCCGCCTGTTCTGAGCTAGCGCATGCTGATCACCTGCATGCTCTACAGTAGCAATGCAGTTTAGCTTTTCCACTTGCATCGGCCTTTTCCAGGCTGTGTCTGTACTTCGTGGGGCCTTCCTGATGCATATTGGGGTTCCATGGTAAGCCGCATACGCTCTTGTGGTTGGTGTTCGTGCTGTAGAATCAATTCTTCTTCCAAACCCTCGTTTCAGTCTGATACAATCGTCTTGCCATCTGGAAATCAACTGCGGTATCCTGGATGGTATGATCACCAGGTGCTGGAAGCTCATATGACGGTCCAAATCCAGATACAACAACCATGGCGGAATCCGGACCTGCGAGAAGACCGCTGACTGAATACTCCGACGTCAACCATCAACCACCTCTCTGGATAGCAAGCGTCTTCTGCCCCATCGCATCTATCCTCTTCCTCGGTATCAGATTCTATGCGCGGTCGAAGAACTTTAAGCCAGAAACGTTATGGAACATTGGTGTATTCGTAAGTACTAACAGACCAACTGATGGAGTTGATAATCGGCGACTGACAACAGACAGGTGGTAGCAAGCGCACATTGGGCCTGTGTTTACGCAGCTCTGGCATCCGGCGCAGGCAAGGATATCTCGGTCATTTCTCAGAGTGACTACTTTGATGCCGGCAGGGTAAGTTACTTTTAGCTTCAAATCTACTATTCCGGCCAAACATGCACCCCTTCCCAAGTGTCTATCGCTTCCACGAGTTATGTCTGATTAGAACCAGCTTATATTTACATCTCGCATCCTTCTGTTAGTCCTTGAAGGTCTATCCCGCACCTTCTTCCTGCACTTTCTTCGCCAAATCTTCCATGTCCGCCGGACTCATCGCAAGGCAGTCTGGGACTGGAGCAATCAGCATGGACACTTCAAAATTTATGCCGCAGCCTTACTGGTACATATTGGCTTCGTCATTGCGGCGCCTATGGCGGTGAGTGTAGGGTGCAGGCCGGAGCTGACCTTGGCCGGGAACGAAAACGGATACTGTACCAACGATGTGAGTAGTGTTAGACACAACCTACAGAACCAAAGATTGACCAGATCCAACAGAACACCCGATGGATCGCCGTGACCATCGTCACCGGCATCTCTGAGCTCATCCCTCTCTTCCTCGCCATTCAATCCGTCCGCGGGCTCGAGACCAACCTCCGCCGCAAATTCGACATCTGCGTCGTTCTAGGTTCATGTCGAATCATGTACGTCTTCCATCGCCCGCATAAGTCCCACAAGCCCTCCCAATGCCTTTCACCACCTCCCAATAACCACAACTAATTTGCCAACCCAGCCCTCTAATCATCTTCATCCTCTACACCCGCTCCTACCTCATCTTCACCCAATCCGGCGCCCCGAGCCTCTCCTCCACCACCTTCCTCATCTACCAACAAATCCTCGTCGCCACCTCCTCCCTCTCCCTCTGCATCCCCGTCCTCCGTAACTTCGGCTCAAACTTCAACAACGGCGGCCTAGGCGGCATCCTCGACGGCACCGGCGCCGTCGCCACCGCCGCCTCCAAAGACGGTCCCCCACCCACCACAAGCTCGCACCGCTCCCACCTCGGCGGACTGGGCCTTACCCGCCTTCGCAGCGTGCTGAGCCGCACCAGCAGACGCGGTCACGGCACTGGCAGTGGGAACAGTGGGGGGAGTGGCCGCAGCTTTAACAGCGGCCTCCGCAGCTTCGCCGACGAGCCGGATAAGAGCGCTGATATTGGAAAGCTGGGACAGCCGGGCGAGACGGAGGTGTATATCTCTTCTGATCCGTGGGGGCCGACGGTTCCGCTGCGCGCGGCGTACAGGGGGCAGGGATACGGGCATGGGGCCGGGGTGAGTGGGTGCGGGATCGGGACTGGGGGCGGGGTCGAGGAGGTGGAGATGGGAATGGCGGCGAGGCCGGAGAGTAAGGATGAGGGGAGCGGGGGGGAGACGGATGGGACGGAGGGACCGTGTGGGGCTGAGAGGGGGAGTTTGCAGAGTGGGAGTAGTCAGAGGGTTATCTTGTGTCAGAAGGAGTATGAGGTCAGACGATCGTAGCGGGACGTGTATTGTATATAGGGTATGCATTGGTTGGCTATCTGGCTTGGATCTGGTGGTGAAGATAGATGCTGAGGGTTGTGATGGAGGCTTACGGGATAGGCACCCAGACGCCTACGCCCCTCCCTCCGCCATCGGCGGCAGGTCGATCATCAACCTTCACGCCTTCCGCTGCGTCGATCACTCGCAACGTCTTGTTGAAGTAGCTGTCTGTCACGCGGAGGACGGGGTATACCCACTTGCCTCTACTGCCCTTCACCAGACCAGCACCTGCATGGACCTCCTGCTGCCCTTCGACTTCCGGCCCATTCTCCCACTCCTGCGTCCCCTCCGTGTTCAGCGCCATCAGTCTGTACTCCACCGACACTCTGCTAAGTGGGGTCAGACTGACGTTCTTCATCTTCGGTCCTGAGAAGGCGAATTGATCGCTGGCTTCCATTGCTAGGGTGAAAGTTAGGAAGTGCATCGAGGGATTTTCGAGCGTATAAGTCAGGCGTCTTGTATTCTGCAACTCGGATGGCTGTGATTCTGACGTGTCGCCAGACGAGGATGATGGCGCAGAGTCGACGGGACCCGCGGTGCAGAGTACGCGTGGTTCCGCTGGGGGGATGTTGAGGAGCGGAATGGGAAGGGTAGTCGTTACAAGTGGAGAGGAAGGATCGCGGCGCCAGATGATGCTCAAGGCAAGCGATAGTGATGATGGTCGGCGGTCGTCAAGGGAGTGGCGGCGTGTGAAGAGAGGGAGATGGTGCTTGACGGAGATCGTTGGGTCCAAGGGCTCAGTCGGAGTGGTATCCGAGAGGACGTCGCAGTGGATGTTCTCGCTGCTTTGTATAATACCGAGACTTAGCTTTTGAATATGCAGGGGTGAGACGGAATGAGAGGTGATCTCCGTAGAGAGTGACCATTTTTGTCTAATGCCAGTTGAAAGCGAAGATTCGTCGGGCGACTTTGGCAGGCTGAAAAAGGACGGCCATGGCTCATTGTCAAGCCGTGGGTGTAGATCATACTCGGTCGCAAATGGCTCTATAATCTTGAAGTTGAAAGTCGTGGCCTTTGTGACCGGCGACGTCGGTTCGTCGCTGATAGAATAGTCTATGGCAACCGTGATCGGCAGATTGATGGGCTCTGTTGGCGCTTTGAATGTGAGTCTGTATCCCCTTCGCTCGTACGATTCAATAGTGTCCACTGTTTGGTATAGTGATAGTTCATCGTTGCTCGGATCCTGGTCATCTTCCCATTGAAGCTCTATAGCCGTGAGGATGTCATCGGGCACTTCGAATCGAAGTGTGCCTTGAACGCTGTCATTCTCTTCATTTAGCACCACAAGCTTCAAGGACATCTCTTCCGATGTGAAAAACTGCTGTTCAGAGTCGCCTAGGGATAGTTGAACTCTTGGTGGTTTGGGCAGCACATGTATCGCGTATGATTCGTCACGGTCAATGCCCCTTGGTATCAGATCTTTCCCACCGGCTAGCCACCATTGACTGGCATTGAAGTCCGTGGGCATGCTGTACGTGTATTCGGATGTGAAAGAACCCAGCATGGCAGTGATTCGTATAGCCGAAACTAGAAGCTCACCCACTTCACGGAGATGAACAGTGAAGTTGTAGACTTTCGTCTGGCTTGGTAATAATGCCAAGTTTGCTGGGGCGGTCATTTGCAATCTGGCAGAGGCTGAGGAAGTCTCGTCTCTCATCTTCGGCTCTTGCGCAGGGCCTGCAACATCACCTTCTCCATGGGTCAATTGAAGTCGAGACGAGCCGTCACCCAACAGCACCGTGACAGAGGAGATAGAGATGCCAAGGTCGCCCTTTATGCTCCTCGAGGAAAGTGTGAGCTGGCACGGGATCGTGTCACCCACATGGCCTTCATCAGAAGCGAATGAGAATGATACAGATACTGTTCCTGATCAGCTGAGATGACCACCGAAATGACAACCAAACGAACCTGGAGCCAGACGAGTCTGACTATCAAGCGATATGGGAGTGCCTGTCGTGTCATCGGCTTTAATTTCGGGCTGGTAGTTGCTGAAAGTATCTCTGAAAACTGCAACACGGTTAGCCTTGTATTAGCGCATGGCTTGTAGCGGTGACCGACCATGAGATAACATCTCCCATCGAAGCTCGGCACAAAGCCGAAGTCTTTCGGCTTTTTGTGCAGCTCCGTACAAGTCACGAATGACCTCGCCAGCTAAATCCCACCATCCCTCTCTACGCCATGACATTTCGTGCCAGATAGGCAGCAAGACATCCGAAGCTTCGTCATACTTTGCTTCACTCGCCAAGAATTTAGCCTGATCGAGGCAGATCCGAGCACTCATTCGATACTGCCTCCTCGATTCGAACTCATGTCTCGCAGCACTGTCAAGCTCTTGAACCTTCATCGAAATCTTCTCGTTGAAAGGCGCTGTTGCTGGCAACTCTTCGTGCGGTGGCAATACCATGTATGTGTCATAGGCTCGCGTACGGTCCGCCAGTCGGCTAGCTGGGGTCTCGTTCGAAGGAGTCCGGTCATCTTCTGGAATTGCTTGAGTCCTTTGGTAACGCTCCACGGCCCATCTTCTTGCTAGCCTGTAGAAATAGCCCGCGTGATGTAGAAGACGGTATGGTGGTAGTCTATCTGTCGTAGCATAGGCCTTTTCAGGAGGCGCCATGATTGTGATCGGGACAAAAACATCTTTCTCTTCCGACCCGGCCCCCTGTGGCCCACTCGATACATCAAAAGCAGGAACGTCGGAACGATTGATGAGCTGGCCCATGATCTCTGCCCATCGAGACTCCCAAGCTGCATAGCCATAAGTCTCGACGCCTTTTCCTCTCACGTCAACCAGAGCTCTTGTACGATCTTTATAGGACGTCCACGTTTCTGCTGCTCCTGAAGTCATGCTACGCCACAATTGGCATCTGATGAGTCTAATGGCTATGATATCGGCCAATTGTCGAGCCTCTTCCCACCGAGAAGACCAGATCGGAGTGCTTTCGAGGACTCCTTCAGGATTGAAGAGTTCTTCGATAGCGGATGCATAGTGGCGTTCTGCTACATCCATCTCTTGGCGGAACTCCGCAAAGACGCCTTGCTTGAAATCGTATCTGGCATTCCATCCATGAGTTGACAAAGATTGAGAAGTACCTCTTGCCGTTCCTCCAGTAGGCGGCGGAATGTATCCCCTGTTCTTCTTCCGCCGCGCATGTTTGGTCAAATCCCGGTAGTAGTCCACACATACAGGCTGTAATACTACTAGGGTGTCAAGAACAAATTTCGGTAGCTCCGAACTTGACTCCGGTTTAGACAGAACAAAGAAGGAATTCTTCGGGTCTAGCCCAGTCGCTCGTCGGATCGTCGACAGTCTTTCTTCAAAGGCCGATACTTCATCGATAGATTGATCTGTGACAAGGACGACTGCTAACCTAGTACGGAAACCAGGTTTCGATAGAGCCGTCTTCAGATTCGTGATCTCATTCTTCAGCTGGTTGTCCTGCAGGCTCGCAGCGCTCGGGTTTGCGTTGATCTCGAAGAAGCAGAGAAGCACCGAAGGAAAATCAGACTGGTGTTTGGCCATCCATGTCGGAGTCATGAGACCATCCGGAAAGAGCGGCGAAGTTGGCGAGAGAGGCGAAAGAGTTGAATGGAGGTCATGGCTGGCGGCGTTATTACTTAAAGGGGGACTTGCAGAGGATTCGTCTGGAGTCGCTTGAGGGGCAGGAGCGGCTTTTCGGCGTGGATAGACCAAGTTTCTTCCCACGTTTGAGAACTTGAAGCCAACGAGCCCCGGACGTGCCTCGTTTCCAGTACTGTTCCAAGCGAAGGTCGATCCATCATGCCTGTAGAACTCATCCCGAATCGCTTGACCTACTGAGCTAGGGAGCTCTGGCTGATCGACCTTAATGCTGGCTCCAGGCGATTGTGTGAAGCCTGGATTATTTGGAAGATGAGATACTCCAGAATCGTGTCCCAGTCCAGAAAGCGCGATCAATGGCAAGTTGTGTTCCACATATTGGGTTGGATAGGATTCCATGATATATGTTCACGTGATCGAATCGGATGACAAGACTACTATAGGCGCCTGAGCAATCCTCGTATATATTCCAGATAGCTAGGGGAATGACATGTCGAAGGTTCGCGTCGTGGCAATTTTAGACACGTCGATCCATGCCATGCCAGGTCGTTTCTGCACAACGAATCTGGTTCCAATTAATTTCGGAACCCGAACAGCTCTCAAAGATTCTTCAGAAATGCAAGTAGATTACTCGTGAAAGCATGCAGAATGAGGTCCAATCACGCCAAGAAGTGGTGTTCATCCGCATCGGCGTTCGCATTTGAAACGCCGACTGAGCTCGAGAAAATCCAAAGCTTCAACTCTCGCTTCTCACTTCTTCGGCACGATCGTCTGACTGCACTGCTGCGCGCTGGGCCTGCTGGATCATCGACATCCGGCGTACAGATATGCTAATAATCTGAAGAATAGTGAATTCGCATATTTTTGCTCGCGATGAACGGCTCAGCGGGCGGTGCGTGGTCTGAGACCAAAGACACCAATACCGGCCGCCCGTATTACTGGAACAAAGAAAACAACTCTACCTCCTGGATAAAACCAGACGAACTTCTCACTCCCTCTCAGCGCTCTACCGGCTGGACTCAGACCTCCACACCGGATGGCAAGGTCTACTGGTTCAACAAAGCCAACAAGAGCGAAACAGCATGGACTCCTCCCTCCGGTTGGGAAGATGCTCCCCCTCCCCGTTCTGAAGATACGTAAGTTGACATCGCATTCCTGCTGCGACGCGCTTCGCTTACGTTCCTTAGTCAGATAGTGAGCTCGAGCTTCAATTACTCTTCACGCGACCAGTCCTCCAGAGACTTCTCTTCGCGCGATGATTATCGTCGTGAGCGTCCCTACGATCAAGGAGGCTACCGTGGCCCAGTCGCTATCGCACCGTCTGGTTATCAAAATGCAACACCAGCGGAGCGCGAAGCCGCATTCACCAAATTACTGAAAAAGGTGGGCGTGCAGCCGGGATGGACCTGGGAGGCAACGGTCAGAGCCGCCGTCCAGGACAATGCTTTCAGAGCAATCGAGGATCCTGCAGAGCGCAAAGAGACATTCGAGAAGTACATGATGGAGGCCAAGATTGAAGAGAACGAGCGCGCACAAGCCCGCGAAGCAAAACTGCGGACTGATTTTCGAGCCATGCTCTTGAGGCACCCTGAAATCAAGAGATACTCGCGATGGAAGAGCATAAGACCCTTCATCGAGGGTGAAGCTGTCTTTCGGTCGACCGACTCCGAAACAGACCGAATAAGGCTGTTCGACGAATACAAGGCAGAACTTCAGCAAGAATATCGCGAAAAGCGCTTTCAGGATCATCAGGACGCCATGAGAGAGCTGAATGGAATCATGCGGGAGGTCAATATTGGACCCGACACTCACTGGGTAGATGCGCAGAAGATGCTCGACAACAGTGAGGCTTTTTTGGACGAGAAGTTCGAGACGCTCACCCGCTCTGAAATCCTGGACCAGTTCATTGCTCACGTTCGCCGTCTGTGGGATGATGTTAACGTTGTTAAGCAACGCAACAAGCAACTTGAGGCCCGTGAAGCCCGCAAAGCTCGCGAAGGATTCGTGCAATTGCTGCGTGAACTTAACGACGAGGACCTTCTGCAGGCGGAAAGTACCTGGAGGTCGATTCACCCCCATATCTGCGCTGAACCGCGCTACCACGCCATCATTACCAATGTCCGCGCCGGTGATCCGTTTGTCGACGGCTCCTCGCCTCTCGAATTGTTCTTCGACACCATTGACGATCTCGACCGAGAAATGCGCGATCTCACCATCGACGCCGAGGAATTCCTCAAAGTCAGTCGTGTCAAGCTTAGCCCAAAACTCACATTCGAAGAATTCGAGGACGCCCTCCGCCACAAGCGCTTTGCCCACGTCAAGCCTGCCAAGATGGCTCTTCTATTTAAGCGATTCATGGCCGCTCTCGCAACAACCTTTGAGAATGAAGCTGCCGCGGAAGAAGCTCGGGCGCGTCGCAAAGCCGTCGATGCCTTGCGCCAACGCATCAAGCAACTCGAACCACCCCTGACCCTCGAAGACACGTGGGACATCATTCGCCCCCGCATCGAGCGTCTCGAAGAGTATGCCGTCCTTGAAAAAGAAGAGGACCGTCGCGCCGCCTTTGACAAGCAAATGGAACGCCTGCAATACGACGCCGACCGCGACAAGCGCGACCGCCGCCACAGACGCGACAAAGAAGACCGTCACCGCTCTCGGGACCCCCGCGACCGCGAGCGAGACCGAGACAACTACCGCGAGCGCGACAGGCGCAGAAGCCGCACACCATCTGCCGTCAGCGAGCGTGACGCCTACGCCGAGGACCGTCGTCGTGCGACCGAGCAGCGTGAAAGGCAGTACAGGCACGCAAGCGGCGGCGCAAGCGCGAATGGCCTGTCGCCTCCGCCAAGAGACAGAGAGCGCAGGCGCGACGACGATCGCTACTACCGCAAGACCAGCCTCGATGACCCGCCTACGCCGCCTAGAAGGGGCAAGATCAGGGACGACAGGTACGATCGTGAGAGAAGGGAGAGGGACGCGGAGAGAGAGAGGGCATATGTTTCGCGCGCGGATCCCTCTAGTAGAGGCGGTGAACTGGACTACGGTGATGAGAGCGGGGATGCGGGCAGGAAGAGGGCTGGGAGTGCAGAGGCTGGGGGCGCGAAAAAGAAAGCGAAGCTCGAGGAGGAGGCAAAGATGAAGGAGGAGAAGGCTCTGCAGAGTGGTAGTGAGGAGGGAGAGATTGAGGAGGTGTGAAATAGCGGGCTGAGATGATGATCTGGTAGCTGCTACGATTGCTGAGAGGGCGTGGGATGTTTTGCTGGGTTGGGGTGGAACTACCAGATCGATATGAGCACATCATGAGACGGACCGGACTGGCCTAGGACTATCAGGCAGTGCAGATGTAGTAATAAAATAGTCACACAGTTAGTCTTCGTGTCCATGCCCTGCCCCGTCTTGACCATTTGCTGCGAGTTGGAACAAGTACTGAGAGGTACCGAGAGGACGTACTACCAATTTGGATCTGGTAGTCCAGTTTTCGATAACATCGTATGACTTGCTGGACCAGCGAGGTTCATGTACTTTCACAGAATCCTTCGTTTCTAGAAGAAATATCTGAGAGCCTCAGTCTAACACAAATTCTGTGCAGAAAAACCTTGACGCGGTGCAAAGAATAATGGGATTATGGAAGGTGCTACGTGACCCGTTTGCGTGCTCTTGGTCTCTGCCTCATCTGCGCGGAAGTCAGTCACCAATCTTTTGTTTTGCAGGAGGCAATATTGTTGTGTTGGATTGAAGGATTGACATTTGTATATGAGTCTTGTTACTCTAAGCTATTCGATTTCGATGTCTGACATCAGCTCGCAGCAATACTCATTGCGCGGCTCTACATTGGTGTGTTCGTGAGGCATGCACTTGCAGTCCGTCCCAATGAGCGACAAGACCAGCCTCTTCAGCCTAGTCGCATTCGAATCGAGTCTGGTACTACCAGATCTTTCGGCATTAAGACGATAAATAGTATCAGCAAGTGCTTCAGACGCTGGAAGGTCGTCCTCCTCTTGATCTTCGTCTACCTGCTCCTCGAGCAGCTCGTCTGCTCCACTCAGGAACAGACGACGACCTCTCCTACCGCGACGTCGACGCGGGCCGGACGTGCGTAGTGACTTGTTTGACCAGCAGACATAAGACTGCCAGTGATTTTGTTTGTCGCCCTCGACAACTTTCAAGCCTGTTCCTCCAGGAAATAGTAATTTCCTGAAGCCTTCTGCTCCTGATCCATCTGACTCTGGTACTTGTTGATCCTGGGTCGGTAATTACCTGGGTCGCGACGGAAGGTGACGTCAAGGGTCTTCAAGAATCTGTTGCAGCCGCTCATGACAGACTCGGCTGCGTTGGCGCGAGCCTTGACGGATGGCTGACCGTCGAAGACAATAATTCGGTCGGCAAGATATGTGGAGAAGAGAATGTCGTGGTCGATTACGAAGGCGGTCTTCTTGGAGTGCATAATGAACCGCTTGATGACACGGGCCGCGATGATACGTTGCTCGGAGTCGAGATAGGCGGACGGCTCGTCGATAAGGTAGATATCCGCAGGAATGCCAAGAGCGAGGACGATGGCGACACGTTGCAGTTCACCACCTGACAAGTTCTGCACCTCCTGGTCAATGAAGTCGTCAAGGTGAAGTGGCTTGTACACGTCAGTCTGAAATTGCGGACTGAGGAATGCAGCCTTGATCTTCTTGAAAAAGAGCTGGCGAACCGTGCCCTGGAACTTTGGCGTGATCTTCTGAGGCTTCATGGAGATGTTCATGGCTGGGACCTTCTTAGTCCCGTCAGGCTTCTCCGCACCAGCGAGCATCTTGAAAAAGGTCGTCTTTCCGGTACCGTTCTCTCCCATCAGGACTAAGATCTCAGAATCGGTGAATTCTCCTGCCTCGACAGTAAGATGGAAGTCGCCCAAAGTTTTCTCCATCTTTGGGTAACCATAGCTGCGAGACTTGTCGACTAGGTATTCTTCACCCGCTTCACCGATCTTGAAATGCAAAGACTCTTCACGGAAACGCAAGTTCTCTGATGGGATGTGTCCATCCAAGAAGATGTTGATTCCTTCCCGCACAGAGGAGGGGTAGGTGACAACACCGTAGATGGATGGCTTTCCGTAGAGAACGCAAATGAAGTCCGAGAGATAGTCCAGAACTGACAAATCGTGTTCAATGACCTGTAGGCTTGTTAGCAAAGAATGTATGACCAACAGTACTGCAAACTCACAATAACGTAAACGTCAGGTTTGAGAAGACTCCGAATAAGCCGTCCGGCAGCCAGACGTTGCTTGACATCGAGGAAGGAAGACGGCTCGTCAAACATGTAGACGTCGGCCTTTTGGACGCATGTGAGAGCGATGGCAAAACGTTGCAGCTCACCACCAGACAAGAGGTCGACATCTCTGTCAAATACCTGGCGCAGCTCTAGCGTGTCGATGATCTCGTCGAGCCTCTCCTGACCAACTTGGCAGCGCTGCTGAATCAGAGAGCCGACCTGGCGGTTTGTACCCTTGACAGCCTTGGGGATCTGATCCACGTATTGGGGCTTGATGACAGCCTTGAGATCATCCTCGAGAACCTTGGTGAAGTAGTTCTGCAGCTCGGAACCTCTGAAGTATTTCAAAATCTCTTCCCAATCAGGCGGGTTGTCATAGCGTCCGAGATTAGGCTTCAGCTTTCCACTCAAGATCTTCAAAGCCGTACTCTTTCCGATACCGTTGGTACCAACAAGACCGAGAACTTGACCAGGTCGAGGAGTGGGCAGTCGGTGAAGCTTGAAGCTGTTTGCTGAATATCTGTGGGTGACTTGCGTCTCCAAGTTGGTAGGCAAGTTGATAATGTTGATCGCGTCGAAAGGACATTTCTTCGGACAGATACCGCACCCAATGCAAAGTCGTTCAGAGATGAAGGCGATTTTTGAGCTGGGGTCGACTTCGATGCATAGCTTGCCAGTTCTTACGACAGGGCAAGACTTCTTGCACTCTTGACGACACTTCTTGGGCTTGCACTGTTGGAGATTAGAAGCCGTGCCTTGCCTAGTCCCACAGACAAACTGACCTTGTCAGAGTTGACAATTGCAATACGGGTTAATTTGTCCGACATGTTGGGCTGCTAGAAATTTGATTTGTCTTTGGAAGGAGAACAAGAGAAGAGTCCTTCTCGAGGCGGTGCTGCGCGACTGAACGTAGACGACAGTCCTCAGTCGGATGCAGAAAGTTGACACCTCGAGCAGTGAAAAGGTTGTTTGTATTGATCTGTCACCGCCAGAAAGAAAGACAGCGGGGCTCTTTGACTGTGGGCTTCGTCAGAAATTCTAACAGAGTCCTGATTGGTGCGGGGTCCTCTGGGGACGAATTTGGCAAGAGATGGCGCACGGACGCGCGCGGTGCTTGACAGAGCAACTTCAGATCCAAAGCCGCCTTTCCTCGCGCAAACCACGACATATCTCCGCTTCCCACCACACATACCACAACCCGCGAACCTGCTTCTTTGCCCTCTATACTTCTCGCGCTGGCTGCCGAGGTCTCTCCAACATGGCCTGTGAGTGTCTTTTTGCATTCTGTATTTGAGTTTCTCCTCCATGCGGCGTTTTGCTGCTGGCCGCATCCCAGAGCGCCTGTCTACCCATCGATCGACTTAGTCGAATATCAAATTTCGAATCGAGCATTTCACGAGCTCCTACGAATGCCTGCCGCATGCTGTTTCACAGGCACGCTCACTCACAGGCTTCTGACCGAGTCACGCGCGTTCCGCACCGCCCATCACCGCCTCATCGCCCAGGCCTCCCAGTATCAAGTTTCCATCACCCAAACCATCGGTGCCGATCTTCAGTGGATGCTAGTCTTCTTTCGCGTTCAACATACGTCTTCTGCGGTCGCATAGCTCTGTCTGGCTGGCTCAGCTGCTTTTCAATTGCCATTGTCTCGCTGGTCTTGTCCAATTGCTGACTGTCATCGATTTTAGCGGGCCAGGTCCTTGTACCATCTGTCCATGAGCACCGCTCCAGCATGTCTGTTCCAAATGGTCGATCGACGCCTGTAGAAGACCACCGTTCGCATCATCCTCGCGAGTCCCCACACAGCGATAGCGATCTCTCGGAACCGGACCCCGAAGTCATCGAAGGCATCACCCTGGATCAAGAGGATGGCCCTGATTCGATGCAGGATGTCATACACGAGATGGAGACGTCTGAATCGGACAATGAAGAGGACGCTGAGGGTGAGGACGATGCCGACTACGACGTAGAGTCTCCACCGCCGGAAGAGGACGCTTTGCGACCAGACAGTAGATCATCAGGCAGCTCGATCCGTCCATCCAAGAGAAAGGCTAGTGTCGACGAAGAAGAGCTCATGCAACAGAACCCAGAGCTCTATGGTTTGAGACGGAGCGTAGGTGCAGCCTCCATTGAAGAATTTTCATCAAGCTGACTTTCGTCCAGCATCGTGCCAGACCTACCCGTCGAGTGGTAAGACTATACTCCGAAGCCATCACCTACCAGACTAATGAATTATGATAGATACAGAGCGATTCTGATGATGATGACGACGCGTCAGACATCAACACCGGCCGAGCTCGCAAGCGCTTAAAATCTGCTGCTACAAGCCGACCAGGTAGCTACACCATGTCTCCTTTACTAAGCAGACCTCTAACCTCGATAGTATCGAACAATCTATCCACTGCCAGGCAGGACGGCTCCGGATCAGACTCTGACGATGTCTACGGTGGTGCTCGCGGCAGAGACTTCGCGAAGAGACATCGCCGTTTACAAGCTGCTGCCAGTCGGGACAGCCCCGGCCTGGGTGACGTCCGGTTCTCGACAAGAAGGGCTGCCAAGGTATCGAACTATAATGAGAACGAAGATGATGACATGTTCGAAGAAGATGATACAGAGAACATGACACCAAATTACTGGGTGACGGCTGAGGAGGACACCTCGCCTGCTATCGATGTGGTACTCAATCACCGCGTCAAGGAAGGCGTCGATCACGCTGCGGCGGAGAAGCACGACTATGAGTTCTTCATCAAATGGCAGGGGAAAGCACACTACCATGCGACCTGGGAGCCGTGGTCTACACTCAGCTCGTATCGCGGTTTTCGTCGACTGGAGAATTACTACCGCAAGATTGTCCGTGAAGAGCAGTTCATCCTCGGTGATCCAGATGTTGCTCCAGAAGAGCGGGAGAAATGGAACCTCGAGCGCGAGACTTACCTCGATGCTCTCGAGGACTACATCAAAGTCGAGCGTGTCATCGGCGCAAGAGACGGTGAAGAAGAGGATACTGAATACTATGTCAAGTGGAAGGGCCTCTCCTACGACTGCTCCACTTGGGAGAATGCCTCTCTTGTCAGTGAACTGGCACAGGGCGAGATTGATCGTTACCTCGACCGCAGCTCCAAGTTGCCAGTATCCGACAAGCGTGAGATGAATCCCAACACCCGCGCTCCGTACAAACCATTCCGAACCCAGCCCGACTACATCAAGCACGGCCAACTGCGTGAATTCCAAATCACTGGTGTCAACTTCCTTGCGCACAACTGGTGTAACAGCAACAACGTTGTCCTTGCAGACGAGATGGGTCTCGGTAAGACTGTCCAGACAGTGTCGTTCATGAATTGGCTTCGACACGATCGCGGTCAGCAAGGACCATTCCTTGTCATCGTACCATTGTCCACGATGCCGGCTTGGGCAGACACGCTCAACAACTGGGCCCCCGACATCAACTATGTGGTGTATAACGGCAACGAGGCTTCCAGGAAGATCATCCAAGAGTACGAGCTGCTCGTCGACGGTAACCCCCGCCGGGTCAAGTTCCACGTCCTTCTCACCACATACGAGTACATTCTTATCGACAACGGCTTCTTGTCACAGTTGAAGTGGCAATTCATGGCCGTGGATGAGGCTCATCGTCTCAAGAACAAGGAATCACAGCTATACATCAAGCTGATGGATTTCGGTATTCCTAGTCGTCTATTGATCACTGGCACACCGTTACAGAATAATCTGACCGAGCTATCGTCACTTATGAACTTTCTGATGCCTGGTATGGTTGCTCTTGATGATGACATCGACTTGTCGTCCGACACCGCGAAGCAGAAGCTCGACGACCTCAACACAGCTATCAAGCCGTACATGATCCGACGCACGAAGCAAAAGGTCGAAAATGACCTGCCACCAAAGACAGAGAAGATTATTCGTGTGGAGTTGTCTGACGTCCAGCTCGAATACTACAAGAACATCTTGACTAGGAATTACACTGCTCTCAATGCTGGCGCCAAAGGGCAGAAGCAGTCACTGCTGAACATCATGATGGAGCTCAAAAAAGCCTCCAATCATCCATTCATGTTTCCAAACGCGGAAGAGCGTATCCTAGGTGGCAAGGACAGTCGTGAGGAGCAACTGAAGGCGCTGATTACAAGCAGTGGCAAGATGATGCTTCTGGACCAGCTCCTGACAAAGATGAAGAAGGATGGACATCGTGTTCTCATCTTCAGTCAAATGGTCAGAATGCTTGACATTCTCGGCGACTATCTTGCCCTCCGCGGACATCAGTTTCAGCGCCTGGACGGTACTATCCCATCTGCGGCTCGTCGACAGGCTATTGACCATTTCAACGCTCCCGACAGCAAAGACTTCTGTTTTTGTTTGTCCACTCGTGCTGGTGGTCTTGGTATCAATCTGATGACTGCTGACACTGTGATCCTCTTCGATTCCGACTGGAACCCTCAGGCCGACTTGCAGGCTATGGCTCGAGCTCACCGCATTGGGCAAAAGAATCCCGTCACAATCTATCGACTTGTCTCCAAAGACACTGTTGAGGAAGAAGTCCTTGAGCGAGCCAGGAACAAGCTCATGCTCGAATACATCACGATTCACCGTGCCATCACAGACAAGGACGCGAAGCAGCTCAATGACACATTGAGCAAAGCTGGTGTCGGCACCGTGGAGCCTAGCTCATCTGACGACATCTCTCGCATTCTCAAGCGACGTGGACAGAAGATGTTTGAGCAGACCGGCAACCAAAAGAAATTAGAAGAGCTCGATATTGACGCTGTGCTGGCTAACGCTGAGGAACACACTACGGAACAAGATCAGGGCATCACCGCCGATGGTGGCGAGGAATTCCTGAAGAGCTTCGAGTATACAGACGTCAAAGTCGATCTCGAGTGGGATGAGATCATCCCCAAGGAGCAGCTTGAGAAGATCAAGGAAGAAGAAAGGCGCAAAGAAGAAGCCAAGTACCTAGAGTCGGTCATCGAAGCAAACCAGCCCCGTAAGCGAAAGGCCCCAGGAGAGGACACTCGCGAGCAACGTGCTGCCAAGAAGAGGGCCAGAGATCTTGCTGTCGAAGCTGCCGCCGATATTGAATCGGACAATGAGTCTGTGGTTGGCAAGGATCCCAAGCGCCCACTCAACGAAAAAGAGGTCCGCAACCTCATTCGCGCCTTTGAGCGCTACGGCTCTATCGAAGAGCGTCAAGACGAGCTTGTTCGCGAGGCAAGATTGATCGGCCGCGACATCAACGTGCTCAGAGCCACTCTCAGCGAGATTCTTGACGAATGCAACCGACTTCTTAAGGAAGAAGAAGATCGCATCCGGGCCATCGAGCGTGAGACGAACAAGCCAATCACCAAAAAAGACAAGAAGGCAGTGTTGTTCGACTACCATGGTGTCAAGCGCCTGAACGCTGAAACTCTTACTGAGCGACCCATCGAGATGAGTATGCTGAAAGACGTGGTGAATAACACGTCAGACTGGCGCAACTTCCGTCTTCCAGAGGCCTCCAAGCCTGCGCATTACACTGCACCGTGGGGAGCTCGTGAGGATGGTATGCTAATGGTCGGCATCAACAAATACGGCTATGGGGCATGGACAGCTATCAGGGACGATCCAGAGCTGAACATGCAGGATCGGTTCTTTCTCGAAGAGCACCGTGTTGGCGTCAAGGAAGAACGAGGCAAGGCTGATGACAAGAACATCAAGTCACCAGGAGCAGTCCATCTCGTACGCCGTTCGAACTACCTCTTGAGCGTGCTCAAAGACAAGACCAGCAACGGTACCAACATAGCTGCCAGAAGGGCGCTTGAGAATCACCATCGCAACAACAAGAAGAATCGTCTTTCTGGGGTTAATGGTCGACCAGAAAGCGGAAGCCCAGCGCCCTCGTCCATGCATAAGTTGCATCGTGAGAATTCGGATCGCCACCGCAGCCATAGCCAGTTCGACCAGCGCAGTTCGATGGATCGCCGGCTTGGACCTAACAGTCATCACGCCGGATCCCCTAAGCTCCACAAGCGTCCAAACGGAGATCACCGTACAGATGAGCGTAGGCCTCACCAGCTCTCGAACGGCACTTCCGCGGCTGGAGGTTTGCGTGGTACCGACGATAGAATCAAACAACGCTTCCGATCGATTCGCGAGAGTCTCGACTACGTCAGCAGGGCTTCCCGACATGAGATGCCGGATCAAGACAAGCGCTTAAAAATCATCAAGCAGTCGCTCCTGGTTTTCGGTCGTCACATTGCATCTGAGATGAGGAAGGAGAACGCTATGGAGGAGAAGAAGCTTTGGTCAGTTGTGCCTCATGTGCTTATCTGTAACCCCTAGTCTGACCGTGAGCAGGGACTATATCGCCGACTATTATTGGCCCCAGGGTAAGAGCAAGAAGGAAGGCGCCCGCGTGACTGGAGAAATGATTCAGAAGATGTACAAAAGGATGGAAGAAAAAGAAAAGGCGCAGGAAGGATCAGGTCAGAATGGCACTTCACACGTCAAAAAGGAATCCGCACAGCCAGCGGAGACCAAGGATGTCAAGAAGGAGATCAAAGCGGAGACAGCCACACCTGCTCCTACTGTTGCTCCTGCGGATGGAGTCAAGAAGGAAGAGGAGAAGGAAGATGGCGAGATTTGAACACACAGCGCATTCACAGCATTCGAATTGGGAGTTGTCAAAATTGGGGTCTGAATGCAGACAGCATGTCCATCGCTTTGCAGCAGCATTGGTTACGCATCACGACATTGTCGAATATAGCAAGCATGAGTTTATGGAGTTGAAGATCTGCAATATCAGATGAGACCTTCGGCTGGTTTGGGACACAGTGAGGAGGCACTCATGTCCCCTGTACCACCAGAGTTGTCAAGAACGTAGGCAAGAAGGTCTTGTAGGGCTATCGATGGAAGCTGGCAAGGGTCGGATTGATAGCAAAGTGGAATATATCTTACTGTTGGACGTGTCTTTCGAGCCGTGGAATAGCCCTGATGCCCTGTCCGAAGCCCTGCAATGTCCGCTTTTGTGTTTGTGGGAGCGATTAATGACGTTCAGAAAGCAGACGACTGTTTAAGCCGTAGATACTTTTGACAAGGACGAGAAAAGTAGTTCTACATTTCATAGTGAGCTCTTGTCTCAACCATGGTGAAACAGCCTGGCATTGCGGGAGACAGCGGCGATGCGGCGGCTGACGAAGTGATCGACGTGGGGTCCAAGCATTGGACGCAGGGCCGGACCAGTCGGTCGCAGGCTCAACTTGCCAGGACCTGCGCCTCCTCAGGCATGCTTGACGAGACGGCATCTCCAACACCTCGAACAATCCAACCTCTCGTACTCCTACACATCAAGTCGCCGGACGACATCTTCACGCCGCTTTCATTCAACCCCATCTGGACATCGAGAGCGTCTTATCAGAGCCCAGGAATCGAGTGGCACGCTTGCCTGTCGTGAGAGAATCGAAACGTCACTACCTCAACTCTGCGCCCGTCAAGCGCGACACAAACCTCAACCATGATCGAAGACATGCGCCGCCGCGGTCTGCGGACTCTCAACAGCAAGTACATCTATGGAAAATATGTACGTTTCTACATTCTCTGAAAGAGCTGAAATTTGATGGAGATTGGGACATCTGGGTTGTACAAGGAATAGGAGTTATTTAAGGGTAGTCACTGACGGAGCTTGTACTACAGCCTCTTCTACACATCCTCGTCTTCATTACCGAGCTCATCATGGTCTCGTTACTGGTTCGACGGTTCAACTCCTACTATGCGAATCGGCCAGGTATGTTGCAGTCGGAAAGTCCTCCACTCTCTCAGCCTTCTGACAGTCTTCCAGTACTTACTACGATGATCACTAACGCCGTACGAACCTCCCCTTTACCGAGATACATTCTTCTCTAACAACACCAGGTCCTCGGTGGCATCGCAGACACAGTAGCACAGTCCCTCACAGCGATAAAGTACAACCGTAACCGCAAAGCCCTAGACCCCAAGAACGACTTCTTCAGCATTGAGATTCACGACCTCGACCGCAAAGTCCAGTACCCCGATGAGGACTCACTACCGCCCTACGCCGGTGTGCCCACCAAGCGTCTCCCTCCCCCCTTTGACTTCGAGCGCCTCACCCGCTTCATGGCCTACGGTTTCCTGATGGCACCCCTTCAGCACAAGTGGTTCGGCTTCCTTTCCTCCACTTTTCCCCTGAGCAAGACTAGCGCAACATCCGCAGCTATGAAGCGCGTCGCCTTCGACCAGCTCCTTTTCGCACCAGTCGGTCTGGCTGCGTTCTTCACCTTCATGACAATCGCGGAGGGCGGCACAATGAGGGATGTCAAGAAGAAGTTCACGGACGTATACGTGCCGGCGCTAAAGGCGAATTACATGGTGTGGCCCGCGGTGCAGATGCTCAACTTCAGGGTCATCCCGATCCAATTTCAGATTGTGAGTTTGGGAGTTCTGGTACTTATGGGTAGCCTTACTAACTTGCAACAGCCGTTCGTCTCGACAATAGGTATTGCCTGGACTGCGTATCTGTCCATGACCAACTCGTCCGAGGAGTCCTAGAAGAACTTGAACGTCTTGCAGGATGGTGCTGTGGACAGCTGAACTGGATATTGTTTGGCGTCTAATGCTTTTCGCTGGGAGTCTGGTAGACAGCGTTTATTTCATGAGGGATTGCTAGGCCTTGGGATATCGCGATGCATTATTGGTACTGGCGCAAGGAAGACCCTCCTATGATATGGGTGCTATCACATATGGGGCAGCGTATATAGATGATGAATGAATCGTCAGGAACGGCTGCATAAATCCGCTCTTCTTGATTGGAACGTATCTTTGTTCGGATGTGCTCAATCTGTCTTCATTGCTGAGGACTATCAAACACCAGCACAGCGTTGCTATATGTCAGTTTTCTGGCAATGCTCACCTGGTCGATATTCCTCTTCTGGTCATATCCACATTCGTGCAATGTTGGAACACTCCAGAGCACTAACAACGAGGTACCAAATATTATCAGCACGCGCACCAGCTTATGAAACAGGTGTCACACGACTTCTCCAACGTACATGCTCTGTTCCTCTTGAGCATCCATGATGGTCCCGGGATCTTTTCGTGCCTGCCAGAACGTCACAGTGCCTAATGCCCCACCTCACCTAAGGTCTCGAGCTTCGCCCAACAGCGAACCCCTCCAAACAGATCTGCAATTGTCTTTTCCTCCTTACTAGAATTACCACAACACGAGTTTCGTCCCACCAAAAAGATCAATTGAGAGTGAGAGATACCCTCATCCCATTGTGATATGTTCACACATCGCATGGAGCACTCCACGTTTTGACACATCTGCTGACTACCCCGCCAGCCCACCACCAAAAATGTCTCTCTCCAACAAGTTGTCCATCACGGACGTCGACGTCAAGGACAAGCGCGTCCTGATCCGTGTGGACTTCAACGTCCCTCTCGACTCTTCTAACAAGGTCACCAACCCGCAACGCATTGTCGGTGCTGTACCTACGATCAAATATGCCATCGACCACGGTGCGAAAGCGGTCGTTCTCATGTCCCACCTTGGACGTCCAGACGGCAAGAAGAACGAGAAGTACAGCTTGAAGCCTGTTGTTCCGGAGCTTGAAAAGCAGCTCGGCAAGAAGGTCACGTTCGCGAACGACTGTGTAGGTGACGAGGTAGAAAAGACGGTCAATGGCACGACTGGCGGTGGAGTGGTGTTGCTAGAGAACTTGAGGTTCTACGCTGAAGAGGAGGGAAGCAGCAAGGATAGCGAGGGAAAGAAGGTCAAGGCCGACAAGGCGGATGTGGAGAAGTTCAGGAAGGGCCTGACTGCGCTCGGAGATGTGTACATCAGTAAGTCTAGAACAGCCGCATGCGCATATAGACGCTCTGAAGTACTAACAAAATGCAAGACGACGCCTTTGGCACTGCCCACCGCGCCCACTCCTCCATGGTCGGCGTAAATCTCCCGCAAAAGGCCTCGGGTTTCCTCATGAAGAAAGAGCTCGACTACTTCGCCAAAGCCCTCGAGTCCCCCTCGCGTCCCTTCCTCGCCATCCTCGGCGGCGCCAAAGTCTCGGACAAGATCCAACTGATTGACAACCTCCTCGGCAAAGTCAACAGCCTGATCATCTGCGGCGGCATGGCCTTCACCTTCAAGAAGACGCTCGAGAACGTCTCCATCGGCAGCTCCCTTTTCGACGAAGCAGGCAGCAAGACGGTCGCCGACCTCGTCAAGAAAGCCAAGGAGAAGAACGTCAAGATCGTGCTGCCCGTCGACTACGTCACGGCCGACAAGTTCGCTGCGGACGCGAAGACTGGGTACGCCGAGGACAAGGACGGCATTCCGGACGGATGGATGGGGCTGGACTGCGGAAAGAAGAGTATCGAGCTTTTCAAGAATGCGGTCGGCGAGTCGAGCACGATTCTGTGGAACGGACCGCCCGGCGTGTTTGAGTTTGACAACTTTGCTGGCGCGACGAAGGCGGTCATGGATGAGTGTGTCAAGGTCGTGAGCAATGGCAAAACGGTCATTATTGGTGGTGGTGACACGGCGACGGTGGCGGCCAAGTATGGCGTTGAGGACAAGCTCAGCCATGTTTCCACTGGTGGTGGTGCTAGCTTGGAGCTGTTGGAGGGCAAGGAACTGCCTGGTGTTGCTGCGCTGAGTGAGAAGTGACTGGGGGCGAAGATGTGAGAACCACTGTAGGTGAGATCAAGATTTGGTGGCATAAAAACATGAATATGAACAAATCACTGCATCCTGCGCAAAGTTCGGTGCGGTATCACTCGTGCCTACTTTGGTAGTCATAGGAACGCAGTATGTGCGGTCCCGGATATTTCATTTGTCTATCGGATCGTAGCTGTGTCGTGATGAGAGCTAGGTTATGCCGCGCATTGAACGCATCGCTCACGAACACTGCATGGTACTTGAACACGCATGCCTGACAAGGAGCACTCCTTGCTCTTCGTTCATGTCTTTGGTGGTATCGATACGGTCCTCGTACTCGTCCTTCCTATGCTGTCGAGACAACGTACTCTTTGGAGATGAACGCGTTACTAGGCATCTATTTCTTCCCCTTGGCCAACTCCTCCTTCAACTGACTCGCAAAGTCATCGCTCGTGTCATCGTCATCCCAGCTCTCCTCCCACAGATGTGTCGTCGCCGGCTGTCCTCCTGGTCCTGACTGTCCTGCGCCTTGTGCGTTTGCTGTTTGAGATGCTAGGTCTTGGTCTGCTGGCCAGTCTGAAGACGTGATGTTAGCTTGAGTTCGTGCGATTAAGAAGTGTTGACGGAGCGGGGTCTGTCTGAGCTACAATGCGGGGCACGGAATCATGCATACCTTCTACTGGGAAGTCCTCGAACTCATCATCCTCTTCCAGCTGCGCGGCGTTTGGCTTCTGTGGTTGGAGCGGCTTCGTTGTGTCGTTGGTGTCCTTGACTGTCGCTTTGGTCGTGTTGACGTTGCCTTGTGCTGCGCCTGACATGTTTGCAGATTATTTGCGCGCTACGTATTGATGCTGACCCGTTTTAGTGTGGGAAGGTCTTGGATGATCGGCGAGCGTAGTGGTGTTTCTGATTTGATGATCTGCTGAGGTGAACGGGCAGGCGAAGCTGTGAAGTCAAGCTCGAGATCTGGTTGACGGCCAGGAATGGAGCCGATTGGCTCGCCCGGACCATTGGTTCCTGGCAGGCAGTGAAGTGACCATGACGGAGGTGGGCATAGACTTCAGTTGTTGAATATCTGTAGAGATCAAGGATTCATGTTTGCATTGCTCGTGATATTTAAGAAGGATTACCATCCATTTCATTTTGTACATAGTTATTCGTTTGGTCATTCTTTGAGTATCTAGTCCTGAAACGTCAGCAGTCGCGTGCCGGTGGCAACCGGTATACAGGATGAAGAGCATAGGTCATTATCTGGGCTCCAAAGCCCATCATGGCTCTTCGCAGTCTCTTACGGCTCTCGATGAACCAGCAGCTCGTCAGTATCTTGCAAATGTCTCGAGGAGACAAGCTAACCTTATCTAGTGCAAGATGCTATGGCTTCAGCAACGCTCATCTTGAATGATGGTATGTGACATTTGTTGGACGCACTGGACGATGTTGATCAGCGTAGAGTTTGAGGCAGCTGAAGAAGGTCTTTCAAAAGGCAACTCTCCATTTCACAAGGTACAACCGTCACATCGACACAAGTAAGGGTCACGTGCTGACCATTTGTGCCTCAAGTAGCTTGGGAAAGGAGTCTTATCATTTCTGCGGGCAACCATAGGCTTCGAACAGGATGTTATGAAGGAGGCCTCGGAATTGTTAGGTGAAGCAGAGGCCGCCGCGACTGAGCATCAACGCAAAGCAGCCAAGGATGGCTACAGGTCTTCAATATATCCTGCAGGGAGCGAATATGCTCTCGTCTACGCAGAGTCGCAGCTTATGTCCGCAGTAGTGGGTGTCCTCAACGAGAGTCTGACAGAGGCCATCAAGGGCTTCTACAGGCTGAGACGAGCC
Source organism: Elsinoe australis (assembly GCA_007556505.1). Taxonomy (NCBI): domain Eukaryota; kingdom Fungi; phylum Ascomycota; class Dothideomycetes; order Myriangiales; family Elsinoaceae; genus Elsinoe; species Elsinoe australis. The sequence goes on from SWCS01000001.1 coordinate 1,900,406, forward strand.
TATCAGACGCTTCAGGAGATTGCAGATGCGGAGAAACGATACATCAAGACCCGCAGCGACGCCAGCATATCAAGTGCATCCCGACAATCGACCGACTCTCGAAGATCCGCGACCAACAGGTACGATCTTCTCTCACCCATTTCAACCTCGACAAAGTCCTCTGGCCCGTCCCCAGCTGCATCCGGCCAAACCACACCCCTAAAACCCAGCCCCAACGAAGACGACGAGGACTCCGACCTCGACTTTGTGGACGCAGACGACGCACTTGACGCCTCTCGCCCTTCCCAGCGCTACTCGGGACATCTCACCTCCCCTATGTCGGAGCTCACTATCTCTTCTCCACCCCCCGACCTATCCCGCCTTTCCACCTCGGATCTCACCAACCCCATCGACCTCTTCATCCACACCGGCACCTCCCTCTGCTTCGGCCTTCTACAACTCCTCCTCTCCCTCGTCCCACCCACCTTCTCCCGCCTTCTCTCCATCGTCGGCTTCCGCGGCGACCGCGACTCTGGCCTCTCCCTCCTCTGGTCCGCAACCCAGCATCCCGACAACATGAACGGGGCGCTAGCCGGCCTGATCGTGCTGGGGTACTACAGCAACATGGTGAACTTCGTGGACATTCTCGGGGACGAGGCGTACCCGCGGGAGGCATGCAAGGATCTATTGGCGAGGATGAGAGAGCGGTACCCGAACAGCAGGTTCTGGTTGCTGGAGGAGAGTAGAATGGTGGCCGGGGAGAGACGGCCGGAGGAGGCGGTGGAGATGCTGTTGAGGAATAAGGAGCCGGCGCCGCTCAAGCAGATCGAGGCGCTCAAGTGGTTCGAGTGTAGTTTGAATTGGATGTATATGGGGGAGTTTGAGAAGTGCGCGGAAGGGTTTATTAAGGTGTGTTGATACTTTTTCTTCGAACGACTTTGTGGCGTTGATTGGCAAGGGACTGGATGAAGGGAACTTAGCTGACAGTAAGCAGTGTGTGGATCTGAACAACTGGTCTCCTGCGCTGTATTACTACATCGCAGGTGTATGCTATGTCGAGCTTTATCGGGAGGCGATACGCGCCGCGACAGAGGAGTCGCTGCATAAATCCGTAAAGTACAAGAGCCGTGCGACGGAGCTGCTCACGATGGCACCGCAAAAGACGGGCAAGAAGAAATTCATGGCGAGACCGTTGCCGTTCGAGGCGTACATCACTAGGAAAGTTGCAAAATGGGAAGCCCGGGCAAAGAAGCAGGGTGTCGATCTGGTGGATGCGGCTGGGGTGAGTCCGATTTGTGAAATGGTGTACTTCTGGAGTGGGTGGAAGAGGATGAGTGAGAAGCACATGGAAGGGTACCTGGGACGACTGGAAGCGTGGAGACGGGACCAAGCTGGTGGCGATGGTGAGGAGTGGGCGAAGGGGCTGGATGAGGATGAGGTCATGGTTTATCATGTTCTCAAGTCCGTGGTGCTGGAACGAATGGGTAAGACAGAGGAGGCGAGGCGCATCTTGGAGGGCGAAGTCGTCAATACGGATCTTGCGTCGTTCAAAGCGAGTATCGGGACGCAGGGAGAAACGTGGGTGTTACCGGTTGGAGTATACGAACTCGGCGTTGTCGACTGGGCGGAGCATAGGATGGCGAAGGGCAGTGGTGATAAAGAGAAAGACCACGCGCTGGTACAGGATTGCGCGAAGCGGATAGACCAGGTATCCAAGTGGGAGACGTACGATCTCGATACCAGGGTGGGAATGAAGATCAGAGGTGCTCAGGAGACATTGAGGAAGGCCGGTGCCACATAGATCTTTAGCTCAGCGTCAAGAAATTTCTGAGATACTGTGCATGACGTTCAGCATGGTTTGAACGATCGGATAGCGATACGTGGCAGCTGGATCGAAAAGTAATGATTTGAGGCAAGAGGAAAACTCTGGTATATTGCAACTAAAAGCAAGGAATCAAGCTATGCACGCATCTCTCGGACTTTTCATCCCAAACCGGTTCCCAAATTACCTGCTCCAGCCATGCGGCGAGCCGTGTCCCTTCTCTCAAGAAAGGACTTGAAGCGAATGTCGTTTGCAGAAGCGTCCCTTTACAGAGCGAAAGCCAGACCACCAGCAACTAGAGCAAGGGCACCCTTGGCAGCCACCGCGATGGCGCCGCCAGTGAAAGGAGGTGGGGTCGAAGTCGCAGTAGGGCTGACAGCTGCACCGGTAGTAGAAGGCGACGCACCGTAGCCTGGACTGCCGGCGCTCGGGGCGGTCGAGTTGCCAGTGCCGCTGGTGACCTGGACGAAGTTTGCGCAGGTGATTCGGGTCTTGTTGGGGTAGTGGACGACGATGGACTTGCCGCCCACGAAGGCTGGGTCGGAGGGGTTGGTGGATACGTATGAGTCGATGTAGCTGTTTGCTGTCAGTATTGATGTCTAAGTGCTTGGAAGTGTATAAACGTACTTGGCGGCGTAGGAGGTAGAGTTGAGGCCCATCTTGCCCCATTTGCCGGACTGGTCACCGACTTCGCACGACGCTGGGTTGGAGGCGTCGCAGGGAGGAGTCTCACCGCGGCCGTAGGGGTCGAGATGGGTCAGGGCTGCGGTGCAGTTGCCGTCGGCGGGGATGGGGGCCTTGTGGATGTGCCATGTGAAAGGACCGCCGGTGGAGGGAAGGCCGTCGATTCTCACTTGGATGTTGGTGCCTTCTTGGGTAGGGTTCGTGGAGACGACAATGTTACCGCTAATGCTGGTCTTGTTGGTAGGAGCGAGGATAGCCTGGTATGATGCGCCGAGTGGGTTGCCTCTGCTGATGGGCGCGTCTGTGGCAGCACCCTGGGCATTGGCGACAGCAGCGAAGGCCGCAGTAACGAAGACCGCTTTCGAGACCATTGTGAACGTATTGAGCGAGTTTGAGGTGGTTTGAGAGTGAAGGATCGCTGACTGGCGTTGTATATAATTGGTGAATCGGCACTTGACGAGGAATGTAAATAAGCGTTTCCCAAACAGCCGCGAACGAGTGATCCGAACTGAAGACGAGTCTGGAGAGAGCGTTATATGCAGGTGTCACAGCAAACAAAGAAGTATTTGAACGGACGAAGGCAGGACAGGAAGACCATGTGTTTGCATGGGCTGAAATTGGCCGTTGCTCATCACAGCACTGCGCAGGCTGAGCCAATTACCTTTACCAACGGCGTGTCGGAAGCTGGGATGCCCAGCTGATGACATGCACTTGGGTCGTCCGAACTGGCGTTTCATCTTGTGGCATTGATATTGTTGGACGAATCATGGTTGAGGTTCCGCAATTAATCTGACATGACACCAGGCACGAGCCTCATATGAACCCTGGAGAGGTCCGGGGATAAATTCTGTCTTCAGGAACAAGGCAGCCGTGAACCGATCGGCTGGTACGTATTATGATCTTTCTTTTTCAACTTTGCCCACGTTATCATCGATCCTCCTGCGAAACTGCACTTCATCGCTTCAATGCCAGGAGACCAACAATCCGAAACAATGATCATCATGTAAGGAGGCGGCGAAATTTGGCTGGCGACAGGGAAAGCAACAAGAGGCTGGGCGCGTGCATCCGCCGCTGCATGATTCGCGCGGATCTGCTTGGCCGAATCTATTTGAGGGACCCGGAACCGTGGTCAATTTTTGTCATGTGTCGGCCGCCTCGTGCGACCAAGCACTGCGCGTTGGACTTGAGCCCCGACACGGCGCTTCGCACTGACGAAGGCTTTTGGACCTTGCAAGACTTTGCAGACATGCTAGAAACCAGTGCGGAGCTGTCACTCAGAGAGCTCGAAAGGCAAGCCGTATGCCCCTCCCTTCTTATTAGACATGGCGGCCGCGGTGATAGGTGATAGGCGCACATCCAGCCAATCGCGAGATTTAGAAGCAGCCTTGTGTGATGAATCCCCGCGCATGATAGAAATCCTCAGCTGAGCGTATTCTTCTTGTGTTATATTTCGATTCGTACCCAATTGCGCTCATGGGCTGAACACTATAACATCCAGCCAATCCCCATTCGGAAGTATCAAGATCGCCCGCAACAGCTCATCCAATGTCGTGACAGAACTGTGCGCAAACATCGTGCCCCACCGGCTTCGGTCTATTGACAGGACCAGGTCGACAGTACGGCAAAGTACCATCCCGAACATGCGGCATCCTCGATAGACCCATGGCTGCATAACTCATGCTACTGCCATTCAAGAACCTGTACGATGTTAATGTTGCAGCAAGCAGACCGATCCGATATCAACGTCGCCATCGTCTGTGCTCTCACACTGGAGGCAGATGCGGTGCATGCAGTTCTTGACAGCATAGATGTCTACAATGAAAGAGGCTTTGAACGGGCTCCAGGAGATCTGAACAGCTATACCCTTGGAACGATCCAAAGTCACAATGTTGTGGTAGTGCACCTGGGAGGCATGGGCCTGATGGGCGCAGCGACTGCCTCAGCAGCTATCGGATACAGCTTCCCAAATGTTCGACTTGCGCTCGTAGTGGGTATCTGCGGTGGAGTACCTGTCCTCAGCAACGGTACTGATATCCTGCTTGGCGACCTGATAGTTAGCACTTGCTTAGTCCAGTATGACTTCGGGCGGCAGTACGATAGCGCGTTCGAGCGCAAACGTGATATCGAGGACGCTATTGGCCGACCCCACTCAAGTATCCGCTCCTTTTTGAGCAAGCTTCAAACTAGGCTTATAAAGCAGAGCTTGGGATCAGACACCTTTGCCAATCTACATCGTCTCATTGCTACATACCCGGAGTATGCGTTGCCTACGACCGAAAGAACCTCATTTTTCGAGCCCTCTTACATACACAAGCATCGCCCTACAGATGGAGATTTCGAATGCAAGGAATGCGACGCAAATGTTGTTTGTAAAGAAGCCCGAGAAGCCAGCTGCCGGGAACTTGGTTGTAGAGAAGACCAGCAACTCAGTCGGTCGAGATCTGGTGAGGATTATTCCGAAGCTCGGCCTGCCATATACTTTGGTCGGGTAGGATGTGGCAATACTGTCATTAAGTCTGGGACGTATCGCGATACGATTGCTGGAGCTGAAAATCTGATTGCATTCGAGATGGAAAGCGCTTCAGTGTGGGATTGTCACCCTACACTGGTAGTCAAAGCAGTATGCGACTATGCCGATAGCCACAAAAACAAGGCGTGGCAAAAACACGCTGCTGCCGTTGCTGCGGCTGGAGCAAAGGCTATACTACAACATTGGCCTTCACAGAGTCGGTCTCGTAACATCAGCCGTCCAAAGCCAGACTCGGAACCTATCAATAAGCACTGGTTGATCAGTCGCGAGCTCAGTACCTGGTTCACTGGGAGAAGAGACACTGTGCAGTGGATCGAAAGCATCTTGAGGCACCATTTGGCAAGGACTTGTCCAACTTCTCCGTGTCGAGTTGTCATCACCGGGTTAGGAGGTCAAGGCAAAAGTGAACTCTGTTTGAAGCTCGCCAAACTACTCCGCCAAAGGTACCACCTGATTGTGGAATCGAAGGTTGACTGACTGACGTGTGACAGCTTCTGGGGTGTCTTCTGGATCGACGTTAGTACCCACGAACAAGCTGTGAAAGGCTATAAAGATGTTGCGACTCGCATCGGTGGTTGTGTTGACTCCTTGGAGTATGCGAAAAGCTCTCTCGAGAACATCTCGACACCATGGCTCTTGATATTGGACAACGCTGACGATGTTGAGCGAGACTACCAGGAATATCTTCCCAGCAGTGACATTGGCGCTGTTCTTCTGACATCTCGCAACCACCAATGCAGTCGGTACGCATCACCCAACAGCGCTCATTGCACACTGGAGGGACTTAACAAAGCTGCTGCAGAGGAGCTCGTGCTGCACATTACGGACGAGGAACCAGGAATACATACTTCACTTGCAGTCCGAGCCATATGTGAACTATTGGACTATCACACTCTCGCTATTGTACAAGCTGGTTCCTATATCAGGAAAGGATTTTGTAAGCTGTCTGAGTATCCCACGAAATTCGAACAAAACAAGAGACATATGATGAAGCAGCACGAGACACAAGCGCGGTCGCGTCACGGGAGCGTCTATGCCACTTTTGAAATTTCTGCATCATCCTTATCTCATGATGCTTTGCAGCTTCTCAGCATCATGTCGATGTGGGCAAGCAGTCCCTTTCCTGTATGCATGTTCAAAGTTGTCTGGCATTGGGCGCTAGAGATTATCAGAAGAGGCTCTACAGACACAGACGTCCGATACCCTACGTCGTGGCATGCCCATCGACTGATCGATCTGATGGGTCTACCTGCCCCGACTAGCAGCGATATCACTGCAGGGACGTGCCGTGAAAGGGCGTGCAACAATATTGAGGGAATTCAGATCCAAAACTCCAACTCAGGGTCCGCGAAACATCAAGAAGTTGCTGAGGAGTTTGACAGCACGCGTCTGATGGGCGCGGTAGATCTACTATGCGCCCTAGCTCTTCTCAAGCTGGAGAAACGCAAGGACGATCTTTATCTGACAATGCATCCTCTTGTGCACGAGTGGGCCAGAGTGCGACAGGTCCCGTGGCTCAAGAAATTCTACTGGGTATCAGCGGCCTGCTTCTTCACTTTTTCGGCTGAAACAGTTCTTTGGGACCAGTATTCTTCAATGCTTCAGCCTCATTTGCTGTCTCTCACAGATGGCCTTTCTGGAATAATCTTGGTGCAAGAGCCACAGCTGATGATCGCCAAGATACTTTACGCTCTTGCAAACCTGCTCAGCGACGAACAGCTCTATGTGCATCTCCGAATGCTGCTTGCGCAACTCCCTTCCGACTTCACGATGTCCTCGCCGGTTTATAACCCTCTAGCGACACACTTCTACACATTGCTAGCATTCTCTCATTGGTACGCCGGTGATAACATCCGCGCTGAGGCGCAGTTCCTAGACATACGAAAGTTCTATCAGTCGCAAGGGATGGCAACGACGCATGGAGATTTCCTTGACGTTGAATACCATATTGGACGTACACAGGATAAATGCAGGGAATACGCAACGTCAGTCAAAACGCTAGAGGCTGTTCACCAGACTTACGCTCAGGGTAATCCAGCAGGTAAGTATGATGTATTGACAATCCAGATAAGCTTCGCCATTGCATTGTCAGAGAATGATCAACTTACCCAGTGTATCGAGCTCCTGGAAGACGCACATCGCCAATTGATAGATCGCAATGACTTCCGGTCAGGGACAGCCCTTTACTGTAAAGCTGAGCTAGCAAGGGCTCTGATCAAAGATGGCCAATGGGTCAGAAGCATTGATCTTCTTGAGCAAACAATAGAGGTTGAGCAGGAAACCTTGGCAAGAAGCCACCCTGACCTACTAATTTCGCAAACGCTCCTCGCAAAAGCTTTTCTTCATGATGGACGTCGATCCGAAGCAATAGAACTTCTCGAACAGGTCGTTGAAGTCCGACAAAGAGCCCTCCCCAAAATTCACCCTTCTCTACTGTCATCGCAAATGAAACTTGCGAGAGCTTATCTCGCTGACGAGAAAGTGTCACAGGCGCTCCATTTGTTCGAACTTGTAGTCAAGATTCGGCAGTCACTTTTGCCGGAGACCGGTTCCCTCTTGTTGGATTCCCAATTCAGCCTTGCAACAGCATACATGCAGGATGGACAGATGGAGAAGGCACTCGATATTCTCCAGCACGTAACATCAGTCCGGAGAAGAGTACTACCAGAAACGGACTCGGATAGATTACTCTCAGAGTACTCAATTGCAAGAGCACATCTATTCTGCGGAGATCCTCCCTCGGCGATCATTCTACTCGAGCATATAGTGGGAATTGAGCGCGAGATCCTGCCAGAGAGCGATCAGAACCGCTTGCTGTCGGAAGACTTGCTCGCATTCGCTTTTCATCTTGATGACAGGTCCTCTGACGCGGTGCTCCTGTCCGCACATGTTGTCTCGGTCCAAGAACGCCATTTATCAGTCGACGACAGCACGCGGATAAATTCAGAAAACTGGTTCGTCAAGTTCTTGCGCGGATGCGGTCAGTTAGAACGAGCATGCAGTGTCAACAAGAGAATCGTGCAAGCAAGGCGGAAGGTCCTACCTGCTGATCATGAGGATCGAATTGAAGCTGAAGAGCTCCAGGCGAGCTTGGATGAGGAGCGCCGGCAAGAGATGGTCGTTTGGGATGCTTGGTCGGGATTGTGGGGCCAAACGCTCTCAACTATAGACCAGACTGGTGAGCTTCATTGAGACAGGCCTTCGCAACCTGGTAGGCCGCGCAATGGTATTTCACATAATTGTATCTGACATGTATCGCCTCGAGCAATTTGACCGGGACTAGCTCTTTGTGAAGCGAGGATGAGTTATCAAGGTTGGTTTAGGGAACATCACAGTACCTCAGTACCTATTGACAGCCCGACTACATGCTACGAATGGTCAAGCTACAGTGTTCTAACCCGTCTCCACCACCAGTCCGGAAAAGCGGAGCAGTCACAAACCACTTGCTGACTTTGATGATGTCTCGTCGGCTATATTACGGATGAAAGTGGGTTGTGGTTCGGGACAAGTGGAGATGCAGAGCATATGCTTAGCGAGGTCTAGTATTACATGATCGCTCCACCCACGTCGCGACTCCAAGGTCCATTTATGATTCGTTCGACCTCGGCTGGAGATCACTTGGTTTGCCTTGCTGTATACAAAAGTCACCATTCTATGAGGAGACATCTCATTGCCTATATCAGGCTCGCGGTTGCACACAAGACACAGCAAAGAGGGCACTAGACAAGGAAGCTCAAGCGACGAAGAGGTTCGAGCGGATGGGCTCTTGGCTGGGAGAAAATTCAACTTGGCTCCTCTCCAGATATCCGAGCATCCGTCAAGGCACTCTATCCACATCGGCATGCTGTGCTATCGAGGGCTTAGCTAGATGTGGGCATGCGCGGCGAGGCACGACATGGCTTGGCAGATGGCGGGGTTGTGTCTACCAAGCGCTCGGGAAAGTGCGCTGGAAGAGTACAAATACATGGTTGGATTTTTGGCGGCAGAACTGCGGAGTGATTTAGAGCATCCCATGATCTGGTCCGCATGAAATGGATGCACGCTAGAAGAAGATGACGGCTCGAGCGGGAGGTGCATGGCCGTCCAGATGCCACGGGGAACCTCCGCGGCTCTTGAGAATGACTTGCTGGAGCCGATGTTAATGCGGTTCCATCCTCGGATTGGGCTGCGGAGTGAATTGCGGGCGAGGAGGGGGCGAAATTTGGGGATACCAAGCCGACACACTGGGTCAACTTCGGCCCCAGATCAGCCATTGACGTGCAGCACAGGTGCTCCGAGCTCCCGTGGAAATCACCGGCATCAAGAAGTGATCAAGTTTTTCTGTTTGGCTCTCAGATTACCTCCCCACACGATCCGCACATCGCGTGGCTGTCATACCCTATTCTACCGGACTTTGGTTGCTTTTGCCTCAAGCTCGCTGCTCCCTGACTTGACGGCTCTGCTTTGGGAAGGTAAAAGGTGTTCCACTGCCTTGGCGGTCCGTATTCTGGTGCTGGTCCCACTGATCGCATATGCCGTCAACCCTACCCAATTTGCCCTGTATACAATTTACCCTCCACATGCAGATCATTGATATAAGGCTAGGTAGTCCCACATTGTGACCTTTTCGCGCACCTTCACTCTCCTCTATCCTACCCATAGCATAGCTTGTGGCCTCTCCAGAACAAGATGTATTCTCTTTCTCTTGTTTCCTTGGCCGCCTCTGCCCTCGTTGGGCAAGCTGTAGCTCAGAACTCTACCGGTAATGGCACCCAGGACGCTATCACATGGCGCGAGCTGTACTACAACTACGGCAGAAGTCCCCCCGTTTACCCTTCTCGTAAGTAGCCGGTAGAATCCCTCCGTGGCGATGCGAAACCTGACCACGACTAGCTGAGGGTCCGGGACGCGGTCCATGGGCCGAGTCGTATGAGAAGGCACGAACTCTCGTTGCGAACATGACCAACCAAGAGAAGGAGAATGTTACCATTGGCTATACCTCTACTACGAACGGCTGCTCAGGTAACAGCGGACCGGTCAACAGAGTTGGATTCCCGGGACTCTGCCTGAACGACGGACCAGCGGGTGTTAGAGGTACCGAGGGTGTATCTGGATTTGCCAGCGGCGTACATGTCGGCGCATCATGGAACAGGAACCTGACTCTCCAGCGAGGACGGTACATGGGTGCAGAGTACAAGGCGAAGGGGGTCACAATGGCTCTTGGACCGGCTGCAGGCGCCATCGGACGTCTTGCGCTTGGAGGCAGGAACTGGGAGGGATTCAGCAATGACCCGTACCTTATGGGTATCTTGACCGCCGATACTGTCATCGGACTCCAGGAGCACGTCATTGCATGCACCAAGCACATCGTCGGTAACGAGCAAGAGACCAACCGTCTTGCTGCAGGCTTGAACGCATCTGTCTCGTCAAACATTGGAGACCGAGCCATGCACGAGCTCTACCTGTGGCCTTTTGCAGACGCAGTCCACGCTGGCACGGCAGCCATGATGTGCTCCTTCAACCGCATCAACGGAAGTTATGGATGCCAGAACTCGGCTGTGCTCAACGGTTTCCTAAAGGGTGACTTTGGCTTCGAGGGCTTCGTCGTATCTGACTGGGGTGCGCAAGACTCTGGTGTCGCTTCGGCAGACGCCGGTCTCGACATGGCTATGCCCAACTCGCCCTACTGGACCGGCAACTTGACCGCCGCAGTCAACAACGGCTCGCTCGACCAGGCTCGTCTTGACGACATGGTTACTCGTATCGTTGCTGCATGGTATCAGATCAACCCGATCGAGAACCCTGGATTCGGTATCCCCACCAACCTTTCCCTTCCTCATGCATTTACCAACGCTCGTGACCCAGCCAGCAAGGACCACCTTCTCCAAGAGGCGATTGAAGGTCACGTCCTCGTCAAGAACGTAAACAACGCTCTTCCCCTCAACCGCCCTGCTTCCCTGTCTGTCTTCGGCTGGGATGCTCGTGCTCCTCACAACTCCAACCACCCATTGACAGGCTTCGGCAAATGGGCTCTTGGCTTTGAATCCATCGACATCAACGAGGATCAGGGCTTGACTGTTTTCCCTGTCTTGAACCGTACCACTGGCCCTCTTGCCATCGCTCGCAACGGTACTCTTATTGCAGGTGGAGGATCCGGCTCGGTAACTCCTCCATACATCTCCGCCCCTCTCGACGCCATCATGGACCAAGCTCGCGAAGACACCACCTGGGTCCAATTCGACACCGAGAACATCAACCCAACCGTCAACCAAGGTTCCTCCGCCTGCCTCGTCTTCATCAATCACTACGCCGCCGAAGCCTTCGACATGCCTAACCTCGCCGACACCGACTCGGACCGCCTCGTCACCAACGTCGCCTCAAAATGCAACAACACCATGGTCATTATCCACAACGCCGGCATCCGCCTCGTCGACCCCTGGTTCGAGAACCCCAACATTACAGCCGTCGTCTATGGCCACTTGCCTGGCCAGGACTCCGGTCGCGCTCTCGTAGAGCTTCTTTACGGCCGCCAGAGCTTCTCCGGCCGTCTGCCGTACACCGTCGCCAGGAGGGAAAGCGACTACGGCGCCCTTCTCAGCCCTGACTTCCCCTCCGCAAGTAGCGACTACTACCTCCAAAGCAACTTCACCGAGGGAGTGTACATCGACTACAAGTCCTTCATCGCCCGCAACGTCACGCCTCGCTTTCCCTTTGGCTTTGGTCTTACCTACACTACCTTCGAGTACGCGGATCTGTCCGTCGACGTCGGCGCCGAGGGTCTCAGCGAGCTGCCACAGGACTTGGACGTTACCGAACAAGGTGGCCACCCCAGTCTGTGGGAGACGGTCGTCACTGTTCGTGCTACTGTTAGGAACAGCGGTAACACCACCGCTGCAGAAGTCGCCCAGCTGTACCTTGGTATCCCGGCCGAAGATGCACCACCGAAGCAATTGAGAGGTTTCGCGAAGGAGACCATTGAGCCGGGCCAGAGTGTCGAGGTGGAGTTCCCACTGCTTAGAAGAGATGTGAGTTACTGGGACGTGGTCAGACAGGAGTGGGCCGTGGTGCTCGATCAAGAGTACACCGTGTGTGTGGGCAAGGATGTCAGCAAGTGCGAGCTTACTGGCAGCTTTACTTTGTAGATATCGTGAAGTATTGTGCATAATATACCAAAAACCCAGTGGGAAATACATTTTATGACCAGAGGACGGACTTTGTTTTACTTTTGCCTGATATGCATTGATTTTGTGCTCATTGTGATAGGTTTTCGACGTGATCGCCTGCCTACAGTTGTGAGGGATTATGGCGTTGCAACATGACCCGGCCGTGCAGCTTCATCTGCAAATCAAAGCTGAATGTCAGTGTTAGAGTAGCTCTGACTATCACGCTTTCTCGCGTTTTAATGAGATCTCTAATGTGTGGTTACATGTCTCGACGATTGACCTTGTTGCAGAAGGAAGATGTCCGTCAAGAGTTCGCGCCACATCAGTGCAAACATCGGAGTGGGGCTCCCAGGCCTGTTCTGTGGATCGTCAAATGCTAGATGTTTCCCTGCATTCCTTCTTTTACACCGCCTTGTTTTTTTACAGTTACCGTGTCACTGAGAGGGTTTTGTTCAGCCTGCACGACCCAACCCTCCAATTCTATAGATATTCGCACAATGTACACAACCATGCTCATCGATGCCGAACTCCGTTCGGCACTTCGACCAGCAGGTCTCGACATCTCCACCCACGTGTATAGTTACTCAGCCATCTCGCAGGTCGCCCCTTCTATATAGTAGCCTGATTGACGTAAACGGATCACGCATGGCTCCCGACGTCAACCATGGACCAGGAACATCAAACCTGGGTGCCTCGCTCCTCCTCAAGTCTGAGTATATATACGTATACATCTGCTTCCCTGCATTGAAATGAGCATTGAAATCAGTGGTTCGTCGGCCCGGCTGGCGCAATGGTAGCGCGCAAGACTTCTAGTCGTGAAATCTTGAGGTTGTGGGTTCGAGTCCCACGTTGGGTGCTTTTTGCCTTCTTTCGTTTGGTCAAGAGTTAACGCTGTTGCCTCTTTTGCTCAACGACTGTACTTTTTGTAGAGAGGTATATGGAGACATATATTCAAAGGGCTACACCATTGTTTAAAATGATAAGGTGCTTTGTGGTAGTTACGCAGTTCTAAGCAAATTTGTTTGGGTTCTTGTGTGGAACTGGTTACTGGCGAGACGCCCGGTCAGCAAAGAGTCCGGTTATGGACCACTCGCCGTACTAAATTGCATTAGCAAGGAAGCGATCATATTGTTCAATATTTCCATTGTGTCTACATGGCAACGGCATAAAACGCTATACTAGAGCCAGCAAGATTGTACTTTGACTATTAGAGCTTAGCGTGTTTGGGTGAACGTGGGCTCCCCAATCTGGTCCTGCTAAGAGCACTGCGCTGAGCTATCGGGCATGACACGTGGGTATAAGGCAAATGAAGCAGAAAGGCAGGATTGGTAGCCAGAATGACATATCGAGCTAATGCTGACAAGGGGTATATAGTCTAAGCTGGGCTATGCTATACATACACTGAAGATATCAGCCATGGTAGAAGTCATCATTTATGTATGGGAGAGCAAGACAGAATATGCCGCGGTATAGTGAAGCCGCTGGTACCTGCCAGAAACTCCAACAAGTCTTTAATCCAAACCGCATGAGGCGACTCTGGAGGGAGTGCTTCGTATGCGACCCTTGCTGGCAAAGTCAAGTAGACAGCACCAATGGAGCGGTACTGAGGCAGAGTATAAAAGCGAAGACCCTCACAGATTGCCAAAGCATGTGCTTCTATGGTCGAATCAGAGATGCGGGCATACTGGTGGCCAGGCGCCTCGGTCGCCAGTACATGATCGACCAGATGAGTGGGCAAGGTCAAGCCGCTGATATTCAGCAGCCGGTTGATCCATTTCATCGCGATAATGACATGTGCATGGTATCTGCAGTACCCAGCCGCGGCTTCAAGATTGCAGAACCCTAGGACAGTGGAGTCGGTATTACCTGGCAGCGGAGGCGGCTCGAGCCCTTCGAGGTCCTCCGGTGCTGCTACCCTGACCGGGAGTCTGGACGGATCAGCACTCCATTGCTTCCACCAAGTACTCAGGTCGGCTAGGTGCTGGACTAATTGATCTAATAGCCGCGCAGCTGAGACCCGATCCTCTGTAGGCTTCAGAAGTCCGATTTTATGGAGAATCCCCGGCAGTTTGACGACCAAATCGCCGAGTTGTAATGTGAGGCTAGACTCCCGGTCATCTGACTTCAGGATGTCTGCCCACTCAGTGTTCTCCAAGAAGCACTTCTCCTTGGTCATAAAACATTCGATGATGATGTTATGTCTGGCCATCATGAGTAGAGAACGTGCGGGCCGCTGTGAGAAGAATGCTGGTCCCTGAGCTGCAATCAGACGCTTGATCGCCCCGATATGACTATACCACGAGGCTCGCATAGTCATGGAGCATGCTTCATACATAGCCAAGAGCAAGACTGCGGATATTACGTCAAAGGTGGCTTCTTGGTGTTCTACCGCTCTCCGAAGAGCCTTCAGTGCCATCCTGTGGGAGTCCAGCGCAGTGCGCCTGAGGACCTGGCTGCCGTGTTTGTTCGCTGAGAAAGCAGTAATAAGAGATCGACATGCTACACTAGATACAGGTGCGGCCGTGGGAGACTGTAGTGCTCTCCAGAACCAGTCTCTGTTACTCTGTAGATCATCGTTCCAATTACCAAAGGCGAAGTACTTTTCCAGAAAGAAGACGCAGTATACATCATCATTGTACGCCGAGAGTGAAAGCAGTGTGGTAGTGGATGTGCCTCCAACACCAGGCATTGGCAACGATATTGAATGGTTAGACTGTCTTTCGGTCGGGCTCAAGGTTGTTGTTCTCGGCCGGGTAGCACTAGAGGAGGAAGAAGAGGAGGACGAAGAGGACGGCGGGGAGGTCGTCGACGACGGAGGCGCACCCGCGTTGGTTCTTGGTGATTGCCATTGAAGGGTTTGTCGGTAACCAGGACATGTCAGACCTGCTTGCGAGCATCTTCTACATGTAGGTTTCTGCTCATCGCACTTGATCCTGCGACGAACACACGTTCTGCAACCTGAACTTCGAGGTCCCACCATAGAGGTCGCGAATCCGCGCTTGAAAGGGTATGGCGGACGATGAAGTACGCAAAATGCGAGTGGGTACGTAAGGAATAGTTGTAGAAATCAAGAGAGCCACATACATGCGTGACATAAGCCTCACATTGGACGCCTGAGCCAGGCGCCAGGGTTTAGAGCTGAGTCTGAAGGAGACAGCGGTACGCTGACGATCGGCAACAAAGTCTGAGCTCCAGTCGCAGGAATCTCCTCGGAGCTTAGTGGAGGACTGTACTCGCACGTGTGCAACCTCTTTGCGGTCATGATATGACAGCTGTAAACCTGTTCGTAAGAAGGTCCAAGATCCAATTTGGCATGAAGAGCCAGACGGCCCAGGAAGACAGCGAAGATATCTCTGCGAGTTTCTAAAGGAGCGCGGTGGATTCCCCTTCATTGCTTCGTGAAACGGGCACTTCGAATCATCCGCGAGAGAGCCGGATTGTCGGCAAGCCCGATTGAAGATCTCCATGCGCCTTCGGATGACGAAACCTGTACACAGACGGGTCATGCCGGCGATCTACGAGGCTTATCCATCTGCATCGCCAACTTATAATAGACGTCGTCGTGAAAACCATCTAGATAGGGTTTAGCGTCATCTGAATGTAAGACAACCTCTTGCCTGACTACAGAGGAAGCGTCGCGCATGTTGAGGATTTCGTAGTCGGCACAAACAGATGACAACATGCAACTGAGCTCAATTGGATGGCACCCGTATGCTGTTCGCGGTTATGGCCATACTGAGCAACAACTTGACAGCCGATCGTCAAGCTTGATGGTTCACCACCGCCGTTCGAACAAATTGATGATTCTATAAGAAGGCCGGTCAGTATCACGACAGCCCAAAAAGATGTCACACCAAAGCATCTTCCCAAGTCTTTTCTTGACACTCTATCATGTCTCTTTCTCAATTGCTATCCGAGCTACCTCCAGCCATTGTCGAGAATGCAGGTAATAACAGAACACTGGAGATTCTCATCGGCAAGGCTTTCGCGGAGGCAGAAGAGACTTGCACTGCACCATACGTATTGTCGTTCGCAAACAAGATTCCCAACATCGGTATCAGCTTTCATGATCTGATCAAGATCTTGTCTGGGGTTGCCTGCGTCTTCAACTGCGCGTGCTGCATCTATCTCATCACGGGCCATATTCTCTGCTGGGTCAAGCCCACTGAGCAACGACAGTGCGTATTGCCCTTCTCTCTTCTTTTCCTATACATATTGACAACTACCAGAATCATTCGCATCATTCTTTTCAACGTCGTTTTCAGTATCGCCTCTTTCTTCGGCATATTCTTCTACGCTGCTTCCGACTACATTCATCCACTAGCAGTCTGCTATGAAGGGCTGGCCATGACTGCTTTGTTCCTGCTTTACGTCAATCTCGTCTGCCCTAATGAGCTCGACCGCGCTCAATACTTTACTGGCTTGGAGAGGAAGTGGATAAATGGCAAAGTCAAGAAAGGCTCGAACGGAAGCCTGCGCTGGTTCCGTGTAATCTGGGTCCTGGTCTTTCAAGTAAGCTTCACCCGCATTTTCTGCACTATCGCTCAAGAAGTGCTCTTCAGCAATACTTGCCCCCTCTCCGAGCTACGAGCACACGTTAGCATTGCCATCCAGGTCATCCAGGGCATATCCACAGGCATCGCAGTTTACGCCATCATCCTCTTCGAGCGCCGTATGCACTCACGTCTAGAAAGCCACGGACATCGACCAGCCCTCAAATTGGTTAGCTTCAAACTTGTCGTAGGATTGGAAGCCGCTCAAGACATCCTGTTCGCGGCTCTGGGACAGAGTGGCGCCTACTTCCCGACGGCGCCATACCGCGTCTCGTGGGTCGACTTCAGCACCGGAATTCCTCTTCTGATCCTCGTCTTCGAGATGACGATCGTCAGTGTTGCGTTCATGTGGGCATACAGCTTCGAGGAGTATAGACGAATGGTCTTAAGGGGCGACAAGGTTCTCGTACCGAGTTGGAGGGCTTTCTTCGAGGCATTTGTCTCTGCAGATCTCTGGAGAGGTGTTGGCTACATGTTCACATGTTTCAGTAAAAGCACTTACCACGAGGGCTACGTTGACGGACGAATTGTAGAGATCATGCCTAGTGCCGACAGGAAGATAGTGGATGGCGACGAGGAACGACACTTATGAGCTACATAGAGACAGGGAGCAGAGCTGGATTCTCTTGGTGGAGTTATCTGACTAGCCTAAGCAAGAATGCTACACCTCCCAGAAAGGCGCTAATACCAGTAAAAATGATCATAGGCATATACGAGCTAGAATAACCACCTCTTGATGGTTGGTCTGTAATCGTTCGGCGTATCAGGTGTTGACTGAACGGACCACTCAGTATATTGCCCAGACCTCTGCCTGCAGCAAGAAACGCAAATACCATAGTACCCGACGAGGCTGGAAATCTTTGTTGGGCTGTCCGCATGATACCTGGCCAGGTCGACGAAAAGCTGCCAGCGAAAAGTCCGTACAGTAAAGCAAAAGCCAGGACAAAGTCTGCAGTAGGTGCCATACCCCAAAGTGTGAGTATCGAGAGAGCGGAGCCGATTGATGATATCGCGATACAGGTTGTCACATTCATCTTGTCGATAAGAATGCCCATTAACACGCAGCCAACGACCGAAGCGACATTGAAGAGTACCACGCTAAGCGTGGCTATTGTCGTCGTGGCCCCGAGCTCCGATACATATGTTGGAAGGTAGAGGGGTGGTAAGAAGAATCCAAGAGCTTGCAAGAAGTTGCCGAGCTGGAAGATAGCAAGGTGAGGGGAACGTAGAAAATCGAACTTCGAAGGCCTTGAAACCGGACTCGCTGGCAACCTTGGACGTATGAACCATATCAGTGGCATCAGGGCAACGAAGAGGCATATGCCATATGCGCGAAGCACAGTCCGAAAGGGATAGACTGATAGCGCTGCGCTCAGAGAGAATGGCAGGACTACGCCACCAATACCTGTGCCAGCATACATCATTCCAAAAGCGAAACTTTTCGCTCGATGAACCATTCATCGAGGTAGCATATACTAGGAGTGTACACAAGACTACATCCTATGGCATAGAGCAGGCCCTGAGATAGGATAAGCTGTGGGACTGTATTCGCCCAAGAGCTCGCTATGATTGCCGCAACCATGAGGAGTGCACCAGCAATTGGCCAATATCGCCGCCAGTATTTGTCTCTCTCGAACCAATAGAAGGCTAGAGGTGCACTCAAATAGATCACACCAGAAGCTGTTGTCCCTATAGCTGCAATGTTCGCCTGTCCGTGGAATGATCCGGACTCATATGCTGCTTGCAGGATGCCAAATGTGAAAGCAAAAACTGACCAACATCCATCAGCACGAACCAAGCAGGGGTAGTCAGGAGACTGGGGGAATGCGTATTTAGCGGGAAGACTTCAATGAGTGTACTGACCCCAAACTAGAACTTCCACCATCACACAGGCGGCGAGGAAAAGCCATGCTTGCTTGCCCGAGTCAGCCGGGGGTATAGCGTTGGCTGATCGGTGCGTCTCGTCGGACTGATTGTGTGGAGTAAGACTACCACGAATGTTGTCTGATAATTCTATCGAGTCCATTGGCGTAGTGGTAATAGTGAAGATGTATTGTTCAACGATACAATACGATAGAACGACAGCAACATGAAGAACTGCATTGCTGGACCGATGCCAAACCGAGACATCGCAGGGCGCGAGATCGACAAGTGCTTGCTGGACTGCCGTCTGTTGTTTCGTCCGTGCCTTGCGGCTGAGCAAAAAGCTTAGCAAAGTCTTGTTTGTCATGCAGGGGCGGCGCTAGAAATTCTGGCTCAAGTCAGCATCGATCTTTGCCAAAAACATCGACAATTCGCGAACACCACAGCTCGCGAATTTCAGACTTTCCCGTGCTCTGCTCTTTTGCACTGCACGAGGTCGCCTTGATACCATGCGATATCTTTAGATCTTCCTGTTCAACCTGACAGGCTGCTGCTTCTCCGGCATGAGCAGCCACTGCGCGAAACGGACTCAGCCCTGCGCTCCACTGCTTGACGAGCCGACAATACGGTATAAGTAGACGACCTCATCCAAGTAAGTATTTCCATTTCATCTGCAACGTTATTGGAACGTTATTGTGAGCCCTTCTGCTTTCTGCTATTCTCTACTCCCCAGTCGACAGGCTCTGTTTCATACTCATTCAACCTCGAGTAATTTCCTACCATGGTCACTGCTCGCGAGGTGCTCGACATCATCGAGCTCGTCTACTACACACCCATCTTGTTCATCTCGATCTTCGTCTGCTTCAAACATGGCTTCAAAAGAAGCGAAGGCTGGCTCTTTCTCATCATTCTCTCCCTGCTTCGACTCATTGGTGCCGCCACTGGCGTCGCTGCCGTCAGCAACCCTGGCAACAAAAGCCTCATTGCTTGCTCAATAGTTTGCGCAGGTATTGGTCTCTCGCCTCTCCTGCTTGCACTTGTAGGCTTTACAAGGAAGATGTGAGATTGCGGTTCACCAGAATATATATGGATGGAGCTGACTAAAGTCACAGACACGGCAGCATGGCTCCCAATCCCCCGATTACACCAAGGACCCTCCGTTTCGCTAGTTTACCCATCACGCTAGCCCTGATACTGGGAATTGTCGCGGGCAACAAGACCTTTTCCACCAACCCTCAGACTTCGGCCGAGGGTCACACCTACTCCAAAGCTTCAGCTCTGCTCTACGCTCTGTCCGTCATCATTGTTGCCGCGATCCTTCTTCTCACGTTCCACACACGCAATCGGATGGACCGTGTCTACCAAAAACTGCTCTACGCTGGTCTGTTCGCCGTCCCATTCCTCGCTGTTCGGATCGTATACAGCATAATCTCCGCTTTCGACTACAAGAACTCAGCCACCTTCAGCCAGGTCTCCAACACTGCCAAGGCAGTGGTGATTCAGGGCTGCATGAGTGTTCTGATGGAAGCTATCGTCGTTGCTATCTACATCGCAGCGGCCCTGATGACGCCTACCGAGGCCAAGAATCAGCCCCGGACTAGCCCGACGGGCGACGAACACACGTCAACAAAGGTTAGCGATAGTAATACTCGAATCGACAGCGGTGCCGTGTAGGGGAGCCATGTACGGAGCGAACATGCCCACCGAACTCAGGATCAGGAGTTGTCTGCATGATCTCCCATCACTTCTCGAGAGGTGTCAATTTTGAGCTTCTCCTCGTGAGCGAGTCTCATTAAGAATCTTCGATCGCCAGTCATCATGTTGTTGATTATGAGGCTGCAAGTACAATAGTTGAGTCTTGAAGTACTAATGTATTTCGAAGCCAGACGTGATTATAGCGGCGGATTGCCCAATTCGAAGCAATGTACAAGGTGAACGATTTTTTGCCTAGGGCTTTGATAGACACGTACCAAATGCCACAGAAACGAATTCATGAAGATCCCGACGATTGACATTGTAGATCCGCACCTTATACAACTTAAGCTTTTCTACCACCACGAAGCATCACTAGACCAGTTCATTGTCTCGGCTTGAGCTGGCATGGTAGCAAATCTATACAACTCGTCTGGAGCATTCGGTCCCTCGCTAAGCGGCCGCTGCGTTCCTAGAGTCATTTACCCAAACACAATCACCTTGCTGATTTTGACATTCGCGCTGTCTGTTTCCTGCTTCGAGCATTTCCGGACCTCATTACACACATTGCAGGAGCCTGACATGAATTTCGATATCGACACCAGGCAGAACTGTTCAGTGTGTGATCGTATCAACGTTAGTAGGGTATTGCCTACTCGACAGATCCGGCTCACGCGTCCTCGACGGATCGTCGAGCGAGCACGGATCCGAGAAGATGACTGAGGCCAAAAGTTCTGTAGACTGATCCAATGTTAAGCAAAATCTGTTTAGGGACGATTCTAACCTCCGTGACGGCCATGTCATATTGCATGAGCAGTTCGAGTTATTGCAGCGACAGAGATGGCAGCGGCAGTCCGGTGAGACGCTGATACTATGACTGATTGCAGCTTTTTTCGTGGGATTAATGTGACTCACCCACTCCAGGCTGACGTGACCTGCCAAAGAATACTACTCCATTGGGCTAGCCACCTGACACGGCCCGATCATGATGGCCAGTGGCGAGCATCTTATCAAGTCGGTTGATGTTACACGTATGAGCGTACAGGCAGTCCATTTGGCATTGACTGAAGCTGAAGCTGCTGCCGTTGGTGTGAACAGATCTTGGTATTATGATTAAGATATCTTCTTGAGCTATGATGCGAGCAGCATTGAATTCTCACACTCGCTCCAATCCAGAATGCCTGGGGTTATGGTTTGTGTGCGTAACGTCCAGAAAGGCTTGAACCATATTTATGGATATGTGGCACATTACTGCCTCCTAGGTCTCTGAACACACATACAGTGCTACAGCGGGAAATAGTACCCCCTGAGCATGTCGAGCTACATATGCTGTGGAGACCAAGCAGGATCTACATAAGACCGCTACTACCTCACTTTCGGGGGAAAGAATTTTGAAAAATGATGTATGAGAGCAGAGAGCCATGGTCACACGACGCTCGAGGTTTCCTGTACTCGTATTCTGCCCTGTTGAGTCGTCTATACGATTTCAAACTCGCTCAAGAGAAGAACCTTATACCTCCAGACCTCACTTGGGCCAAGTGGCAACACACTGTCACAGAGTTTATGGAAGCCCATCCACACCCCGACATCTTCCAGAAGATCAATTCAGGTATCTATACGGAGAGCTACGACTGAACAGACTCGACATGATCTGCCGCTATCTCATGGGCGATATACTGCACGGTTACTCCATGCTGACCAAGAAGGTCTGGGATGACTACTTTTCCGAGACTGCCGCCAGTGCCCTCTACGTGTACGTCTCCATTGCTCTGGCGGCAATGCAAGTAGGGCTAGCCACCGATGACCTGAAGTCCAATCAAGCCTTCGAGACAGCCTCTTATGGCCTCACGGTCACCGCTATCCTGGGCCCAGTCGCTGGGGTCGGTTTAGCTTCTGTGGTATTCATGCTCTACGTCGTAGCCAATTGGATGAAACGACAGCGGAATATACTGTGAGGGTGAGGGCAACGAATATCTTGCCTCCAAGCAGGCAATCCACGTCAAAGAAATCCGCAGTATCAAGCGTGTAGGGCTCTGGACGAGCCTGAAAGCCTGTATACCGCAAGAGCTTGACAGCAAGCTTATTGCTGTCGACCTGCCGCTCCCGAAGACAACGTGCGCGAGATCCAGCATCGCTAGTCTCGATTCAAATGTTCGCGTTCATCAAATCTTCCCTTTCTCTTCTGTCAAGAGCCTATCCAACAGGCAGAATGCCACATCGTAGCTCGCATAAAGCAAGCGGAGGTTCGCTAAACACTGAAGCAAAACCTTCGTTGCTCTTTGCAGATGAGATAAAGATTGATTTCGTTTGCAGAGGCCGTAACGAACGAATACTATTGCTCCGGTTGACACCAAACTTTCGAGGGACGGCGAGACTTCTGTTTCGCCCAAAACTATGCCTGTAACTCCGAAGCTCGATATCGACCCTTAACTGCCAACCGGCCTCCAGAGGTGCTTTACTCGGGCCATTCCGGATCCCCCAACCTCCTAAACACCGCCACGAACTTACTCCCCTTATTCCTCGTAACCTTCTTCCCCTCCTCCGTCTCATTCATCATCAATCTCACACAAGCCTCAATCTCCTCCTGGTTCGGCGCTCCCTCCACCATCTCCACCTCCTCCACCTCCCCTTCCTGCTCTTTCTCCGCCGCCTCAACCACGCCAGTCACATCAACCCTCTCCCATCCCTCACTCCGCCCAAAATGCCCCACGATCCACTCATGCAAGTCCCTGACGTCCGTGATCGTGAACACTAGTCCCCCTGGCCGGAGCACATATGCATACTCCGCATTCAGCGTCTGGCTCACGATCCGCGCCTTGTGCTTCCTCGCTTTGAAATGCGGGTCCGGGAAGCAGAGGAAGATACTCCTCAGCTGGCCCTTGTGGAAGAAATTAGGCAGGAATTTCATGGTGTTCGCCCTGAGCGCAGAGATGTTGTTGTAATTGTTGGCCGTAGGCGGCGGGGCGGCGTCCGTGGATAGGGTGTCAGGGGCGTTGAGTGGGTTGGTGGCGGAGTCTGGTCCTGAAGTCGCGGAGGGGGCGGGAGGTAGGGCGGCGCGGTTGCGAATCGCCTTGACTTTCTCTTGCACGTAGGACGTCACGGAGGTGCGGATCTCGAGACCGATGATTAGGGTGTTGGGCATTCGCGGGGAGAGGGCGAAGAGGAGGCCGCCGAAGCCGCAGCCTATGTCGGCTATTTCGACGGGGCGAGTTAGAGATTTGGGCTGTGGTGGCTCGTCTGAGCTTGTGGTCGAAGATGTGCCATTGGAGTCTTGGACAAAAGATGGGTAGTGAGAGGACCAGTCCATTTGATTGGGGGATGCTGGGCTTGGGTGGCGGTCAGAATTGTGTTACATGTACTGCTCTATAGATCTCGAAACTTGCTCTTGCTCAACCGATGATGAGATACATTACACATAGACGAAATGAAACAAGGACTTACTATGTTAATGCATGATCCGAGAATGGATTGGCATGAGCTCGCTGTCGATAGAACTTCTTCTTTGGCAATTCGCCCTTTTCAGCAAAGTGTTCGCGCTTCTGGCGCTTGTTTGCAGGACCGGCCATGATCACTCACATACAGTAAGATGTGTGTAAGCAAGAAAAAGTCTTGATATGCTGTGAAGTCGCATGAAGTGAAAGTGGTGCTCCTCCCGCCGGGCCAAAAAATTATGGACTTCCGCAGAGCCGCATCGGAGAACGCGTGGGGGAGTTGTTGACGCGATCTCCTCCACCTCAGCTTCATATTGACTACTCACCGCGTTTACACAAAATTGTGCAAGGAGGAGCCAGAAGTCGCAGGAAAGTCGTACAGACCAGTCATGCCTCCAGCGGCAGACGAAGTCAAGCGCCGGGCTGCGCGCGAGACAATCGATATTCTAGAGGACATCTCGTCGCTGCTGAACACGGACTTGGACCGAAAGAGCCTGTCATACTGCGTGTCTCTGATTGAGCATGGCGTTAACCCTGAGGCTCTGGCGGTATGCACTGCACAAACTCGCATTACCAATGCAAAAGCTGAACATTCTTACAGAATATGATCCAGACGCTACGAGCAAAGTACCCACAAGAGGTCAGAGAGGACGGGAAGGAGGGTTGAAGCACCAAGGCATGTTGGTCAGCAGGAGGTCAGCAAAATACAGAGAGAGATACACCGCGGAGAAACTCTGCTATCTGCTTTCGAGAACGACACGAAACTACCAGCCGCGGCGTGTCAGGCGTGAGATGGACTCACTCGCCAAGCGCGACACTGTCCCGAGTGGACAACGGATACTGCATCTGCAGCAATACCAGCCAAGAGGTAGCATCATTCCGCGATGCCATGCGGTGGGTCCGCAATTTTGGATAAGAGCTCAATTGTGAAGCATCTGACGCGCGCGACTGGGCGCAAAGAAGGCCCAGGGGGGCAGACTCTGTCGGCGCAAGAGAATGCAGAACGACTGTGAATTCATAACTACATGGTGTATCTCATACATCAATCAAAACAATTCATGCCCTTCCTGCCCGCCTCTGGTGTCTGAACTCATTACCGCAGCCTCTTTTCTGCATCCTGTGGCAGACAAACCCGACCTCCTGTCAACGGTCTGGATACTCCAACCAGTGCCAAAAAAAAAAAACCACTCCCTCTCTCACCTAGAGCGCTCCGGCGCCTTCCTCGGCGGCGTGTTCCTCCGACTCAAGTAATCCTGGACCTCTCCCAGCTTGATCGCAGCGGTAAGCATGGCAGTGGTGTGCTCAAACCGCAGCACTATACTCGTCCGGACGGCGTTCGCAATCAGGTATTTCTTCTGGTACCATCTGCGCTCTTCCTCCCTGCTCGGCCTCATGATTGCCCTGGAGGATGCTGGTTCTGTGCTCGTGCGGGGCCGCTTGAAGTGTTGCAGCTCACTCGACGTGTTCGAGGAGATGTAGTATTGGTTGGTCATCTGCGGTGTTTGTGACTGCTGAGGAGGCGCGGTTGGGATGCTGGAATGCTGGAATTGCGAGGGCTGACTTGTCGCTGCGGTGTAAGGTCGTGGTGCAGATGGTGGTGACGGAGTGTGTGGATAGCTTGAGGATCCTGTTAACGATGGTGTAGCAGAGGTCATTGGGGTGGGTTTTTGAGAATCCATGAATTGCTGCAGGGCACGAGCAGAGGCATCCACGATCGAGCTATGCCAAGGTTGCTTTGGTGCTACACTCTGAATCTGGTACGAATTGCTGCGGGAAGTAGAAATGGGCGCAGGAGTCCAGACTGGACTGGTAGTTGAGACTTGACAGGAGCTCTGGTGGGCAGAACTCATATAAGGCATCTGGAATGGCTGTGTTGATGTTTGCTGTGTGATAGGAGCACTTTCGCTTCTTTGAAGGTCCTTGCCTTTTGGTGTTTGTGAGGATCCACTCTGTGGTCTTCTCACTGATAAGAGTGAATCTTTCCTTGCGTTATTGGGCGTAGAGGTGTCTGTGCTGGGCTCATGGGACGCTGCTGCAGCGACCATTAGAATCCAGTATAAAGTTCCCCCTAGACGATCCCAAGCCTCGTCCATATTGGTCTGCTGGACTGTCTCCTGTATCTGACCTGGCGTAACGGCGCAGGGTGGAGTGCGGACATTGAGGTTGTTGGAAACTCTGCATGATATATGGAGAGCTTCATGGATTGGAACGCGATGGACGATTGCATGTGCATACACAATGGATGCCAGACGGATTGCTTCGTAGCATGAATCCTTGTGTCCGCTATGTCCAGGCGTATCTGCGGGAAGCATCTCATGGATTTTGTTCGCGATGTCTACAATGATGAATTGGAGGTCGTTGGCACTCTGCTCAGCTGCTGGTGGATGCGGACCAGTGGGGCTGTTCTTTCGTTGTTCAAGTCGGTTCAATTTGAGGCATGTGTCGGTCAGCTGATGGCCTAGGATGATGAGATGCAGACTTTGGCTGTTGCACAGCTTTATCGATGCGATGCTTCCCATTCCACTATCTCTGCAGATAAGCGGGCTTTCCGGAGCTGGAAATTTGATGTACGGATGCCGATCGACATACTCCCTCGCGTATTCGAGATAGGCAGGATCGAGAGCCTCGTTCGCCATGATTGCAGCCTCAAAATCGGTTTGACATATTCCGACTGCAACAACCTCATCTCCTCCAAGCTCTTCCAGGCCACCTCGTACTGAAACCATGTGCTTTAGATAGCTCCGGTGCCACGGAACGATCCAGGTGTAGTCGCTCATGATTTGTCCAGCTATCAACTGTACTACTGCCACAATGTTTGAGTCACTGAATCCCTCTGACGGATCAGACAAGCTGTTCTTGATCAATTTGGGTACCTCAGTGAGCAATTCCATTGTCTGTCGCTGATCTGGTAGTACTGGTGTGTGAGAATCCCAGTAGTTGGACTGTGCCATGATATCCATGTAAGGTGCTGATATACACAAACATGACAAGAATACTGAAGGTGACTTTGTGAGAAAAGGGATCCAGTGATCTAACATTGCTTTGGAGCCAAAGAACGAAGTACCTAGTCAGGTCAGTAGGTGTAGTGTTTGAGAATTCATCTTGCCGGCTAGTTGGGGGCTGCGAAGACGCGTTGCCAAACAAGAAGGATACAATTTTCCGAGCAATCTCAACTACCAGATTTTCGACGTACAATTTGATTTGAGCAATTCCACATTGATGCTGCCGTTGTGTAAGATATTGAGAGTCGCGAAAGGATCCGGAATGCGCGAATCAATGTGCAAACCATAGGGAGTCGAGTACGCTACGTCGAATGGGATGGGCTCTCTGTTCCTTTCTTGTCTAGTGACCAAGGCTGTATCGCCAAATATCACGTTGTCTGATGCATCGGGGTCGGCGATTGACATGTAATTAGACGGAAACTCAGAAGTTGATAGAGTCGGCATGCTCGAGGCAGTAAATTGACTGAAGTTGGCTGCCGATATCGCGTCGAAAGTCGAAATCGATTGTGCGAGGCTCGATGCTGATGAGCCTCCAGGAGTCGGGTAAGGGTCATGATGTTCAAATTGGAAGAGTATCTCTTCGCTGTTTGACCCGGTTGTCTGGACTGCTGTATCCGATGAAGGGATGACTGGTAATTCTGCCGTTGAAGAAGAAGAAGAAGAAGAAGGGATAGGAATCGCTGCAGAGCTTGACGGCCCTGCTGATGGGGTCGCCGAGAAAGCACGCTTGTGAGTTCGCTTATTTCTGACTCGTACATCCTGGCAATCAGGATCTTGCTCGGCTTTGTTCAAGTAGCTGTGCATCACTGTTTTACGCACTTGACGCATAGTGTCTTTGTCTTTGAACTGTCTCGGATTGGTGGCAGTGACGAACTCCAGTTGGGGGGTCTTAGTCCTCGGCTTAGCCGGTTTGTCGTTGTCTTTAGACATGATGAAAGACAGTCCGATCATCAGGGTATCGACAGTTACACCGGCTAGTAGTACCTCGTCGAAGGGTGGAATGACTGGTAGCAACTCGTCGATGGGATTACGTCGATGGATGACTGAACGGAGGGTCTGGGCTGCAAGACGCTGAAGGCGGGCAGGCCGGATGGTACACCTTGGCTTCGGAATGAAGGACTAGCCACTTTGTTTGTTTGTTCGTTCGTTCGTTCGTTCAGAGACGACGCAGGCGCCAGCTCTTGTCCATGCAAGAGATCTGATTGGAGCGGAACACTACCAAGACTCAGCTTGGCTGGGGTATTGAGGGTGAAGAAATTGGCTCCAATAGGCAAGGCAGAGGACGAGATCGCTGAAGAGGGTAGAGATGAAGGATCGTACTCGATAGGTCATGTAAGTTCGTAAGGCTGAAAGTGATATATACCTATTTGACTTTGACGGCTAGTCTTAAACAAGTGTTGGGTAGGTAGGGATAGGACAGCAAGTGTAAGCGGCGCAGGAGTGCCGGTCGATGGATCGAGCCTATTTGATTGGAAGAGACCGAGCGGGTTCTCCAATTAGTCTGATCGAGGGGGTATTCAGCTCAAATTAAGTGGGCCTCAAAGTGAAGGCGACCCTGGGGAATTTGAGTGTTCTGGGAGAAGGAAGAGAAGGGATGACGATGTATACTACCAGTATGCTCATTAATGCCGGGCGACGATATATTAGGCAATGACCGGGTACGATCAAGGCACTGCGGTACACCGCCGCTGGTCAGGAGGAAAGTCATGTCCAGCATACCCACAAAGCAGCGACTCGCCTGATCTCGAAGGACAAGTGGGCGTTTCAAGCGGTGGAGCACAAAAAGCCTCGTGTTTCGCCGATTGCGATAGGTACTAATAGCATGTAGATGCAGTAGGGCGATGCTAGAGCGGGAGCAATCTGACATGCACGGACAACGGCCGCTTGCAAAGTCAGAGCCATCCGGTCGGACAGATGACCGCCCCTGACGCTCGCTCTGGCGCCGTGACCAGGGTTCAGTGGTGGTCAAGATTGTGGTCGAAGCAAAAGTCGTGATGGCGTAGAAGGATGCGACACCGCAGCCATACAGGTACAGCGGGAGGTTTGACCAATCAGGTGGTGCGCCGCAGGGTGGCCGGGCGGTAAGGCAAAGATTGGGCTTGCATAAATGCAGCAACTAACACTGATGTTCGGGACGGCGGCGGCGTTCCCTTGGCCTAGTGTGGCTGGTTCATCATGCAATTACACAAGCGGGTTGTAGCATGTAATCGTTCTCGTAGCTCCATTCCTGTCTGATCGGGGCCATTGTCGAGCACTGACAGAGATTGGAGTCCGTATGGTCGGTCTTGTAGTCCAGATCTCCAACAGCACTCCAACCCTTGTGGAAATGCGGCACAAAAGCCGACCTGTTCTGTGTTGTGTAATCCATTCGACGGGGATAGAACAGGAGGCTGATTGCATGAGGCAGCTCTTGAGCCACTTTACGCTAGGCCGAATGCAGATTATGGTCGTCGCGTGGAGTCGGGGGAGCTTGGCCGAGCTGACGTTCTGCACGTCGTCTTGACAAACATTCCTTGTCATGCCTCATCAAATTTCGATCGCTTGACGGACTCTGATTTACGGTTTAGCGTCTTGCCAGCTGCCTTGTCGATATTGATTAGCTTCGACTTACCGAGTTCTGAGCAGCTGCACATCTCCCTCCACATGGAGAATCCTGATACGCTGTGTTAGTTCATGATGGAATCTCGTTGATTGCAGGCGCTTGTGCACATCTGCATACAGCTGAACACAGACTTTCCTGAGAGACATGAATCCTGCCATCGAGCTCCTGTATATTGCATGCAAGACTGATGTGCTTCCTCCATATCAGCGCATCTCGTGACTCCCCTTTCACCGGATCCAGACATTGCCTTCGGCAGAGCGGCGGTTTGCCATTGCCATGTCGAACTTGACAGATCAATACATCGGTTATCTGAGCCCACTGACCGGTCAACAGGTCCTGTCACGTCGGTCACGTTGACGTGCTGCCCTCAGTGGGCCTGACGATCTCGCGTGGTGAAGGATTCACTCTATCCGCTCGCTTCACCAATGTACAAATTCGGTAAGCCTGAAGCTGAGGTTGGCGTCGTAGGGCTGCAGTGGACGATCACGATATAAATTACAATGCAGCTCTTGCACCCGACTCGCGCACACAGTCCCTCTTTCCATTCTGGGATACATGCATCGAGCATCAGTCTGATGATTGTGAACTCCTTACCAATACGTAGATATCGGCATTATCCCGGCATATCGTTTGAAGTAGACATATGCATGCTGTCACACAAGCTAATATGCCATAGTGCCAGCTGTTCGACCTGCGATACTACCAAACGCCGGACCGTCGAGTCAAGGGACGTAACATCAGCTGCACTCCATATGACTGCAACCTAGGGTTTCACCACCTCTCGTAAAGACCATCGAATTTGCAACAGCTGGTCTCTTCGAGAAAGGTGCTTGTAATACTGCCGGGAAGATCCAATTACATGTATCGATGCAATCTCACATCAGTAAATATCACTGGAACCACATAGCAGGTCTAGGCCATGCTGTTCCAAAACGAAGCTGCTTATACTCCGACACGTCTCGCCATGTTGTAGCTACCAGTGAAATGAATCCCTGCCAGCACGGCAACTCAACTTCCACGTTCGACTGCTCTGCTGTCTCGCAGCCGGCACCACGCGGCCTCCATAATAGCCACAACGACGGCTTCCCGGCACCGTGATCGTTTCCACGAGCACTTTGTAGAGCTTTTTCTTCCAGTACCCAGCGATGCCCGCCACATTTGAGTTCCCGTACGCACTGCTACTCCTTCGTGCTATGGATGGGATCTCTCACACATTGACACTTGCTCAAGTGACCCACCTCAACCCCATCGACCCCTATTAACCCTCATCAGCTCCCCGCGCACCTCCAAACTCCATCCCCGCCCCCCTCATTACCTCCCTCAGTAACCCCCCCGTCTCATCCACCCCCACCAAAAACCTCGCCAACTCCTTACAGAGCTCCCACTCGCCCTCCTCCTTCGCCCTTCCCAACAGCCTCGCCATCATCCCCGCATTAAACGCCTCTTCGTCAAACGTGTGCAGCACCAACAGAAAGCCTCCCGCAGTCTTCAATTTCCCATCCCCCAGCGCCTCCTCAAACATCTCGCTCACGGGCGGCAGGTGCCTGAAAAGCGTCTGCCAGCTGCGTATCTCCGTCTTGCGTGCGCACCCGAGGACGATGTCAAGGTACTCCGGGAAGGACGAGAGGAAGGGCAGGAGGCTGGCTAGTTGGCTTTCTGGCTGTTGGCCCCCGTCGTCATCGCTGTAGCCATGCATGGCGTCTACTTCTTCGTCTAGTACGTTATGCAGGAGGATCTCGAGGGCGTGCGGGAAGTAGGGCAGTTTGCGGTACGAGTCCGAGAGGTGCAGGGCTGCGGGGCTGTCGAAGCGGGAGAGGTAGTGTTGGAGGAGGGGCGGGATGAAGAGGTGCGTGCGGGACGAGGCGCGGGCGAAGGCGAAGTCGACGTCGCGGCGTTGGATGATGTCTGGTTCCAGACCGGCGAGGACGCCTTTGTTGATGATTGGGGTGAGTGGGTAAAAGTCTGTGGGGACTGAGACGGAGGTCGCGGTCGCTTGGTTGAGTTCGGAGGAGGTGGAGGAGATCAGGTCGTGCACGTCGGGCCACACGCGCATGGAGTGCCCGTCGAAATACCAGAGGGAATCGGAGAGGCTGTTGCCTAGATGGCTTGTTGGATTCTGGTCTGCGTCGAGGAGTGATATTGGATCTGGGGTGAATGTGCTACCTTCGCGGGCAAGTAGGTAGTATTCGACATTGTGTGCGATTACTCTCATGTCGTACTTGAGCTCTCTGTGCTCTTCTGGTGATGGCTGGAGCAGCACAAGCTTCCCGTCTATGAGGAAGAGCACTGCAGCTGTTGCAACATCCTGCGAGGGATCACCTCGTTCTGCTTGTCTTTAGTGTGAGAGCGGACAAGGACTCCAATCGGACTTACCTCTCTGCTCGTCCGGAACGATCCAGCTGATGGAACGAACCCTAGCTGGTGCTCTGATAATGCCGTGAAAGCCGATCTGACCAACCTGGACAAGTCTTACTGATGATCCTGCAGCTTCGAAGACGTAATGGAGAAGAGTATTCTCATGCGTGTACACAAGCAATGAGCTTTGGTCAGACAAGGTCATATGTATGATCGGAGATTTGAGCGTCTCTGCACACATCACATTTGAGATGCTCAGGTTCTTCTCGCGCGAGTACAAACGAATCTATACCAATATTAGAAACAAATTGACATCATTGCACATAAAGCACCCACCTGGGATCCTGCATCGCTGTCCACGGCGGCCACAAGAATGTGCTGATACCAACACATGCCGCCTCGGACCGAGAACTCACTTTCTGCATATGGATCTTCAAAAGTTTTCCATCTCCCACTGGCTTTGCTATAATGTACCAGACCTCGACGACCGGCCGCTGCGATATACTTACCGCATGCCGAGACCACTGAGCATTTAATTGGCCACTGATTAGTCAGGTAACTCGACGGAATCTGATAGGTTTGCCAGCTTGACTCCTCGGCGTTACCAGAGGAAATGCCACTGCCACCCTGTCCGTGGTGAAGCATCAGGCCTGTGCTCGTCTGCAATAGCGACCTATAGATGTTGGGCATGGCAAGACAGGAGGTAGCTGCACCTCGAGCCATATGTATGGTGCAGAGCTGGTTCGCGGTGTCATTGAGAAGCATGAGCTCAGATCCGAGACCTGCCCAAAAACCAGCTGAGAAGCCATCAAGCCAGGACTGCTCAGCAAAGGGCGAAGAGCGATCTGACATGAATGAATGCGCTCCCAATTTGCCGTACACGCTCCACATTGCCCACCCTTTCTCAAAACCAGCGAACAGACACTGTCCGTCAGGGGAATGACTTATGAAGGTGAGCTGACCAGAGCTTGCTGAAGAGACGGGTAGCTCAAGCGTATGCAGCTGTGGAATGTTCCCGAGATAGTCCTTGACATTATAGACCCGAATCCTGGCGTCGACGCATGCAAGAGCGATCAATGAGAAACGAGCATTGACTGCGACGAGCGTGGCCCTGGTAGTTTTGGACTCCGGTTGATGGAAGCAGTATCCCTTAAAAGTGCTCTCGGCCGGTCCGTCACTTGCTTTTCGTGGTTTCGACCGTTGCGCTGTATATGCCTTGCCATCACTCGAAAGCCACACATGCAAACCCATTGGTCTGTCATAGACCATGTCAACAACGCTGGCCTTTTCACCAAACCAGGTCATGCGCTTCAGAAGTTCAGTTTGATGAGAAGAACCAGTTTTGTCAGGTGACCATCTGATGCACTGAATGGCAGGCGGCTTTGCCGTCGCGACCATAAGCTCATCATCTAGGGCTATGGCCTTGCATATCCCGGCGTCGATCCTGATAACCATCCGGAATCTCACACTGATATCCCTGATCCCAGTGCCGTCTCCAGGGCCGTAATCCGGTCCCGCATTGCCCGTTTTCCGTATGCCTTCAGCACTCTGTCTCCTGCTAGCACCATTTGCTTTCAATTGAAATTGGTAGACCTGAGCATTGGGGTCGGATGCCAGTGAGTAAGTGATCAAGAATCCAGCTTGTGTTTGAACAACTATGATGAGTGCATCCGGTCGGACAAGAAGTGCAACATTGTCGCCGTACGCCTGCAGCGACTGCTTTGATCTGACAGCTGTCGCGAGCAATACTGTAGGCTTGGTCTGCCAAATGTGCAGGGTGGAATGAGTGATCGTAGCAAATATCTGCCCTCCTCTTGAAGTCTTCAAATCGAGTAATTTTGGATCAGGCGACTGCGCATGCGGTGATGTCTTGCTGTTTATGGGTTTGCTGTCTCCATTTGTTGTGCTTGCGCCTTGGGGAGTGCCATTCCCGGACACTAACTCGTGATCTTGATCATGTTGATCCTGCTTGTGGAGTTGAAAAGCGGTCTTATCAACGCTATAATAGTTCGGTATGCCCAGCGGCCAGTACATGGCCGGTTATCTGCTGTGTCCGATGCATCTGCGCGGGTCCATCGTCTGAAATCGAACGAGCGCTGACAGTTGCGCGCAATCAAGTCTTTGTGTCCGGACGAAGTTTGGCGCACAGTTGTGCGTGACAAAAACTGTTGCTTGAGCGATACGTGGTAATAATGATATGAAGCTGCGGAGGTGACGTCGGATATGGACTTGGCGCACTGGTATGGATGATTGCTACATATAAACTCTTTCTGGCAGACCACTATTCATTTCTTCCGTTGATGTTATTCTTCCTAACGGCTTTACAGACTAGTCTCAACTCCAATTCAGCACCGAAGCATCAGAGACTTGGTCTGGATCAGGCGTCAAAAATGTAGTAGGGACTGTGAACAAGGCATAATCATTACTGTACGATATCATCGCTGCTGGTTTATACAGACCGTAGCTATATGTGCGAGTCGAGATGCGTATGTGTCTTTCTCGAACTGTACCAGTGCGATACCGATGGTTCATGCCCATCGTAGCTCGAGTGAAAAAGCAACCCAATCCTGCGCCTCGCTAAATCAACGAAATTCCATGGCCGTCGAGCAGCCTCGATCATTTACATGTTCCAGCTCGAGTTTCTGGTACCTAAGAGGTGTTAGATGTAGCTCTAAGCTAAAGCGCATCAGGTTGACCTACTTCTCGCTCTTTGCATGAAAGTAGATGCCATTGACACTTCCTGAACATTGATTGAAGCAAATGTAGTAGAATCCCTCAAAACTGGCGCCTGTTATGGTTTTTACTTTGTGGTCGGGTACGAGAAAGTACTCCTTCCATCGCATGAATAAATGCTCTCGTTGAGCGTAGTTCTTGAAAGTGAATGTGGGCGACTTTGCCTGCTTAGCCAGCGGTCGCCATGCTGGAAAACGATTCCAGTGCTGCATATCGACCTTCTCCGAAGACCCCCATTCCGGATGTGAAGTCTTGAAAGTGTGCTTATTTCCAATGATCTCGCCCTCGAAGTAGGTTGTGAGGGTGGGATGGTCATCCGTCAGACCTGCGCGCGATGGGTCAGAAACGTCTGTCATCCATGACAGAATGATACGCTAACATACCCTGTATCCTAAGATAGCCACATAAGAACGACTCTTCCATATCCACATACTTGATTTCCACCTGTACATTATATACCTGTCGGTCTGACTGCTGCGTTCCGACAAATTTGCTTCCCGGCTGGAGATAAGATGAGGTAGAATTAGGCAAGACCTGGCCGTGAGGGTCAGTAAGCCGATTGCAGGAACACGCATTAGACGACTTACTCTCTCGGGGGATTCAGCAGGAGAAGGCCATTCTTGTGGTATCTGCGGAGATAGCGCTGTAGCAGACATGGACTGTGCGAGGCGGGCCTCATGGTCGCGGCCGTCTTCGATACCGACATTTGGACTCGGTGTATCTCTAAGCAAGACATTGTCTATTTCGTCCATCCGTTTGGCGGGAATCTCTGGTCCGTCTGATTCTGTGCCTGATTCGTTCTCCGCGTCGTGGAGTGACGGCCGACGAGTCGGCTCCATAATTCCATTCCTCTCTCCTTCAGGTGCTGGCTCCTCCTCGTCTGCATGAGATTGTCTGTCTTCTTCGGGCGGACATGTCGCGTGAGGGTTAGGTAGTGCGACGGGCAATGATACGACAACAGTGCCGTCATTGCCCTCGCCCGGAGTGCTAGGCATTCTGGAGTCGGAGGAGTGCGGAGTTGGACAGACGATTTATTTGTTCGACATTTGACGATGCAGCGACGTCAAAACATGGAGGGTTCTGGATGCGCGAGGTAAATCTTCGTTAAGGCAGTTATGTGGTGAGACAGACAACGATAACGACATGCGGTGGTGACGATGATCTCGGCGTATGGAGCGACGACAAGCGTGCGGCGAAACGGGCTCGCGCCGACCAAGCACCACTTTGACCCTTCCATCCGAGCTCGGACCCATCATCTCAACTTGTTCCAACTTTGCGGGGAAACCCTCCGTGATATACTTGGAGGTTTTGCGCTAGCGCAATCTTCTCAACGACCAAAACCCTCTCCATGTTGCATGTACCTGCGGACTCCTCGATACGTTTGGTCCACCAGTACTGTGGTCATTCCTGCGGACTTGATCTCACGTCCACTGCCTTTTTACTGCTTCGTACTGGTGTCGCTAGTACTGGACTTTCCTCCAGGCCGTCGCTTCTCCGAAATGGCAATGTTCAAATGGGCTTGATCTACAGCGGAATTAGCGTACCTTTGCACGACTTTGCTGCATAACTTACCTTGAAATGCAAAGATATCAGGGAGAACACGAGCGCCTTGAGATCTTGTACCAGGTAGTAAAATACTCGCAATCCTTCCGGATCCTCGGATTCGTTGACATCCACCAAGGAACCGATTTTAGCAGTCTTTTGACGTTAGTGCTAGTCTATCCCAAGCAGATAGATATGACTGACTTCGAACGAGATGTGCTCATTGCCGAGACGTATCTCAAGCTCCTGCTTACCGTCCTTGTTCTTTTGTGGCCACTTGGTGTCGTCTTCCCTGGATCTCGTTAGCACAGCGATTTGATATACTTGCGTTCTAGAAGGGCATACTTGACAATGTCGCTGTCCTTGATGATACGCTTGATCTCATCGATCATGAGCGAGCTTACGCACACTGTTGCACGTCAGTGACTGAGCACTGTCCCGTCATGCAAGTTTCTTACTCTCTTTTCGAATCAAGGAGTCATTTCGGTAATTAGAGTTGTTGGCATATCTTGCTGTCGCAGAACGTCCGTCACCCACGGCACGAAAATCGAATTCTGAAGATCAACTGTCAACGTTGATTTCCTCTCGAACGCAATAAGATGCACGAACTCACCCAAGAATTCATGGCCGAAGCGACCTTGGTGGCCCGAACTGGTTCATGTCAGCACATCTCATAGGCGTGTATACGCGCGCATCGAAACAGATAGCATTCAGACATACTAGTATCTCAAGTAGAAAGGCTCTGCAGTCGCCATGTTTGTGATTGTTGGCAATTGTTGTTTTTCGCAAGGGCCAAGGTGGTGTTGCGGTTCTGAACATTTGATGCCAAGACTTCGCGCTCACTGCATTTTTGGGTCACCCCGCGAGTGCGTGTCCGCAGAAGAACAGCTGGACAGCTACACTCAGAAAATCAATCCCGCAATTGCGAGGCCATTGACATCGCATACCCGTCTTCCACTCCTTTCAGCATCAAGCGTCCTCTTCTCTGGAGCTCACGGATCTGTCAACAATCAGATTCCTGCCTGGACTGGCGCCAACCGATTGATCTCTGGAAACTTCAGGCACCGCTTCACCCCCTTCGGAGTGCCTGACCCTCCGCAACGAAGCAACAAGACATTGCACATCTTGAGCGCAATACTGCCACTACCTAAGGGGAGAAACTTTCACAGCCTACCATGGCTACCTTTCTGGACCAGGCGTACAGCTTGGTTCATCAGGACAACACTGCTGACACGCCATCCCTTCAAGACCTCCGCACAGCCTTAGAAAAGGGCAACGATGAAACGAAGCAGGAGACTATGAGGAAGATTCTGGTCATTATGTTGAATGGCGACCCAATGCCTCAATTGCTCATGCACATCATTCGGTTTGTGATGCCCTCGAAGAGCAAGCCCCTGAAGAAGCTGCTTTACATGTACTACGAGGTATGCCCCAAGCACGATGCTGGAGGTAAATTGAAGCAAGAGATGATCCTTGTCTGGTATGTATGTGTTGCTTATAAGAGAATATGGTACTAAAGATGGTGAAGCAACGGTATCCGCATGGACCTGCAGCATCCAAACGAATACATCCGAGGAAACACACTTCGCTTCCTGACCAAGCTACGAGATGCCGAGCTGATTGAGCCTCTGTTGGCCCCTGCAAGAGCTTGCTTGGAACACAGACACTCATACGTGCGCAAGAACGCCGTTTTCGCAATTGCATCGATATATCAGCACAACGAAGCCTTGATGCCTGACGCTCCAGACCTCCTGCAGGCTTTCCTCGAGTCAGAGAGTGACGCGACTTGCAAGCGCAATGCGTTCGCTGCGCTCCAAGCAATCAACCATGATGCCGCGCTCCAATACTTGAGCTCTGTCTTCGAGGGCATCCCGAATGCAGACGAGCTGCTTCAGCTTGTGGAGCTCGAGTTCATTCGCAAGGATGCTGTCACCAACGCCCAGAACAAAGCCCGATATCTTCGCCTCATCTTTGACTTGCTCGAGGCCAAGGAGTCGACCGTGATCTACGAGGCAGCGTCATCGCTTACTGCACTCACGAGCAACCCAGTAGCTGTCAAAGCTGCAGCAGCCAAATTTATCGAATTGAGCATCAAGGAGCCTGACAACAATGTGAAGCTGATCGTCTTGGAGAAGGTCAATCAGTTGAGGAAGAGTAATGAGGGAATCTTGGACGACCTGATCATGGAGGTCTTGCGAGTACTATCAAGCCCCGACCTCGATGTACGGCGCAAGGCTTTGGACATTGCGCTCGATATGGTTGCTAGTAAGAATGTGGAGGAGGTTGTGATGCTGTTGAAGAAGGAACTTGCAAAGACTGTGGATGAGCAATATGAGAAGGTAGGAGAGCTGGATCCTTGTTGCAAGACGATATGTGCTAATATGGCTAGAACAACGAGTATCGCACAATCATCATTCACGCCATTCACCAATGCGCTATACGTTTCTCCGAGATCGCTTCCAGCGTTGTTGACGTCCTGATGGACTTTATCGCCGATTTCAACAATGCCTCTGCAGTCGATGTCATTTCTTTCGTGAAGGAGGTCGTCGAGAAGTTCCCCAAGCTCCGACCTGCGATTGTCGAACGCTTGGTCTCGACGCTGAGCGAGGTTCGAGCTGGAAAGGTCTATCGAGGAGCACTCTGGATTGTCGGAGAGTACTCGCTTGAGCAGAACGACATCCGCGATGCATGGAAAAGGATACGAGCCAGTTTAGGCGAGATTCCCATTGTGGCTTCTGAACAGCGATTACTGGACGAAGCACAGGATGGCCATGAATCTGACCTCAAGGACCAAGTCAACGGCCACTCTAAAGAGCCCACAGGGTCGAGAAAGGTTCTTGCGGACGGAACATATGCTACTGAGAGCGCTCTTACCAGCGCATCAGCAGTCAAAGCTAAGCTCGAGGCTGTCAAGGCAGCACAGAAACCTCCTCTCCGACAGCTCATTCTTGATGGCGACTACTACCTTGCGACCGTTCTCTCTTCCACTCTCACCAAGCTTGTCATGCGGCATAGTGAGATCTCGAAAGATCAAGCTCGCACGAACGCACTCCGCGCAGAGGCTATGTTGATCATGATTTCCATTGTCCGAGCGGGTCAATCACAATTCGTCAAGATGCCCATTGACGAGGATTCTATCGATCGGATCATGTCTTGCGTTCGGTCACTTGCCGAGTTTGCGCAAAAGCGAGAGCTGGAGAACGCCTTCTTGGACGACACAAGGAAAGCATTCCGTGACAAAGTGCAAGTGGAGGAGAAGAAGCGCG
This sequence comes from Elsinoe australis, assembly GCA_007556505.1. Taxonomy (NCBI): domain Eukaryota; kingdom Fungi; phylum Ascomycota; class Dothideomycetes; order Myriangiales; family Elsinoaceae; genus Elsinoe; species Elsinoe australis. Next base: position 1,939,602 of record SWCS01000001.1, read on the forward strand.
CCGAGAAGGACGCAGTCTTAAAGGCGAAGAACGCCATTCAAGTAGATGACGTTGTGCCCATCCGCCAGCTCAGCAAGAAGAACGCCCTTGATGGCATGGATAATGTCGACCTCGATCTCGAAAAAGCGACCGGCGGCGACACTGCTACCGAAAACCTCACTTCCAAACTCAATCGTGTTGTGCAACTCACCGGCTTCTCCGACCCCGTCTACGCCGAAGCATACGTGCAAGTCAATCAATTCGATATCATCCTCGACGTTCTCCTCGTCAACCAGACACGTGAGACACTCCAAAATCTCTCCGTCGAGTTCGCTACGCTTGGTGACCTGAAAGTGGTCGAGCGTCCAACTACTCAGAACCTTCCGGCCCTCGACTTCCTTAACGTTCAGGCTACTGTCAAGGTGTCGTCCACCGACACTGGTGTCATCTTCGGTAACGTCATCTACGAAGGTGCATCCAGTACTGAATCCAGCGTCGTGATCCTCAATGATGTGCACGTGGATGTCATGGATTACATTCAGCCAGCGAACTGCACGGAAACGCAATTCAGGACCATGTGGACCGAGTTTGAATGGGAGAACAAGGTCAATATTAACTCGAAGCTGCCAGCCGGCAAGAGCTTGCGGGACTTCCTGAACGGTTTGATGAAGGTCACTAATATGAACTGCCTGACGCCCGAAGCCAGCTTGGGTGGAGAGTGTCAATTCTTGAGCGCGAACTTGTATGCGAGGAGTGTATTCGGTAAGTTGATGATACTATTAATGTTATATGCAAATGACTGACTTGAAATAGGCGAGGATGCACTAGCAAACGTAAGTGTAGAGAAGGAAGGAGACAATGGTCCTGTCACTGGCTTTGTCAGGATTAGAAGTAGGTCCCAGGGGCTGGCTCTCAGTCTTGGATCGTTGAAGGGACTGGGGAAGATCGCGGAACATGTCTAAGCGTGTCACGGTGTCGCTAGCATGTTGTGGAAATATCAAGGAGGATTCACGATGAGACCGAGAGTAGTGACGGAGGAAAAGCGACAATGGCGTCTTGGTTGGCCTCAAAATGAGAGACTACTCACACTGCCAGGCAGGATCAAGATCTAGAAAGCAGCCTTGAGTGACAGACATATTGAAACAAACGAGCCCATCTTATTGTACAGAGGCCTATCCGGTACACCCGGCAAGCTGTTTTCAGCATCACCTGTACCACTCGCCACGATGAGATTCCGCATCATGTTTATCGCTACCATTATGACCAACGTTACCTGCATGCCTGGCTCAAGGTATTGTGCGTTTTGCCTGGAGTGAACAGAGTATCTTGCCGAACGAACCCATTTCTCGACGGTTCGAGATTGCTGCTGCACTAGTTGACAGGAGGTCGCCAGGAATGGTGTGCATGTCATGGAGAATGCGGCACAGCTCCGCAAGATGAGCAGTCGATCTGACGACACACTGTAACTTTTAAGCAGGCCCGTGTTCCATGTCACGACTGGTCACTGCAATTCTGCCGGAGGCAGGCTGATCAAATGCTGATCGACATCTGTAGGATGTCATTGTTGAAGAAATGTTGCGCGTAATGGTTTGCTGCCAATCAATGCACTGGGTACTTTGATATTCATCTCTCTGATTAGTGATGCAAATGGACAGACGGAAAAGGCTGATGCATGATATGGTCGGTGCAGACGGCTAGCAGTGCTTGCGTGGGGGGAACTACTCCTGATTGGACGCCGGCAATAACGCGTTCCAAACGTCGTTCCCTCTCGTCTCATCAGCCAATTTGATCAGTATTGGTGCAAGACAGCGACCACGGATCGCAGGCGTCATTGAACGAGATATCGCCGGGCATGGATCGCACAAGCCCTGGTTTCTATGCAATCGTCCTTTGCAAAGCTTCCGGCACAGACACAAGTGTGCAACACATCAGAGATACATACAGCTCTTCCTTAGCGGCATTCACGTGTCAAGGTCTCGGTGGTGGGATCATCCTGCGATCTTTGATCCGCCCGCCCGTTCAGCGAGCTGCAGAAGGGTCAAACCAAGCCAAGCCAAACTCGACCTGACAAAGACAAGACGAGGAGAAGCTGGAGTCCCCGGAAACTTCCATCGCTGGCTCCGTCGTCCGCAGTCCTGGGGTTTTCTGCAGACTCGCGCAGTCCATCTCGTGCTTGGCCGAATCTTTGACAAGGTTCGCGATTCTCCACCAACTCTCTCCCGTCTCTTTCCAAGCCTTGGACGAGCACTTTTCCTTTTCGTCGCATTTGGCCCTCGCTGCCACCTTTCAACCGAGCACCTTCGCGTCTACGCTCACACTATCACCTCCGCGACTGTCTCAACGAAGCTCGAATGCAATAGCCAGAAGCCGCGATTATGTCTGACGCCGGTTCCGTAAATGCGTCGACCTCGAATGGGCACATGCCACCACCCAATGGAGTGAAGCGGAAGTCGGATCAAGCAGGAATGCAGGGTGGAGCTGGAGCAAGACCTAATAAAGCTGTCAAGAGAAGAGCTTCAAAAGCCTGTCAATGCTGTCGCCAGAGGAAGGTGCGCTGCAATGTGATTGAACAGATGCCCTGCACCAACTGCAGACTGGACGAAGTCGAATGCATCGTCTCCGAAAGCAAGCGCAAGAAGTAATTGCGACACTCTGCGAATAGCAACGGTGCAAGAGCTAATAAGTAGTAGGAAATGGGTCAAGCCAGGAGATGAAAATGAGTCCCAGGACAACTCCCTCGAGTCGCCGACATACGATAGCTTCCAAGGAGATGCCGCGGACGGCCGCAGGGGTAGCGTGCAGTACCCGGCCTCCACGGCTTCGGAGCATCGCCCGCATGCTTTGTGTATGGACTGCGCCTAGCCCTACCGTATCACTCAAGCTGACGAGCCGCAGACAACGATCTCAATTCAACTTCGACAGCAGATGTGCTGCGCCCTCGTACATACTCAAATGGCATGCAGCCCCCTGCGACTCGGCCTAATGGAGCATCACTGCAGACGTCCGCGTTCTCAGGACCACGCCAGATTTCACCTCCGCTACCATCGCGTCAGCTTCCTCCCTACGTAAGGCCACTCCCAGCGCGCATCGGCTCTGATGAGGTCGTGTATTTGTCGAAAAAGGGGGCGCTGTCCATACCTCCAACTCCCCTGCGAAACGCGCTGCTCAAATGCTTCATTGAGTTCGTATACCCATATATGCCGCTGATCGAGATACATGAGTTGATCGAGACGGTGGATCGTAACGATGGGAGTTCACAGGTCAGCTTGCTTGTGTTCCAAGCTATCATGTTTTCTGGTGTTGCAATGGTCGATATGAAACATCTCAAAGCTGCAGGATATGTTACTCGAAGAGATGCAAGGAGAGATTTTTTCCAGAAGACACGGGTACGTACTAGAGGGGGAACCTTGGATTAGACATTCGCTTATCGCGCACAGCTGTTGTATGATTTCGACTACGAGCAGGATAGGATTTCACTGATTCAGGCGCTTCTCCTCATGACCTACTGGTACGAGACTCCGGACGATCAGAAAGACAGCCACCATTGGATGGGTATCGCAGTATCTCTGTCGCACACTATTGGTTTACATCGCAATCCTGATCGATCAAGCATGGATCCGAAACGGCGCCGCCTCTGGAGGCGAATCTGGTGGTCTACGTATATGCGAGACCGTCTGATCGCCTTGGGCATGCGCCGGCCGACAAGGATAAAGAACGAGGACTTCGACGTTCCCCTCCTGTCTGTCGACGACTTTACGATCATGGAAATGAGCAGAGCAAATATGTCATGCATTCCGCCAAGCTGCACACCTATGTACGACGCGGCAAAGCAACGACAACTGGCCATCATGTGCGTCGAGAAGGCCAAATTGTGTATTTGCATTAGTCACGTCCTGTCTACGCAATACTCTGTATTGCACAACAATCATGGAGTGCAGAGTAAAGAAGGCAGCACTCGGACAACGATGATGCTTGTGGCGAAGAAGGACGACCCCGAAGTTTGTGGTGTCAAAAATTGCGACGAGGAGTTGCGCAAGTGGAAAGCATCCATTGCACCTGAAGCAGATGTGGCCGATCCTGCTCAGCAGACTTTCAATTCCGGTGAGGAAAGTATCTTCCTCAATAGGACTTTGCTACACATGGTGTATCACTCGACGCTGTCTGCACTTCACAGACCACAGGTCTTGCCCGCCAGCACGTGGCCATCAGACAATACGTCAACCGAATTGCTGGATATGTCTCGGGCAAATGTCAGGCATGCTGCAAACCAAATCACCATCTATGCTGACACCCTGGCCAAATACGATCTGATTCGCTTTCTGCCTACAGTTGGTATCACGGTGTTGCTTCCGGCAATCATCATTCACTTGCTGGATATCAAGGCGCCAGACGAACAGACGCGCCGAACAGCACTACAGGGCTTCTGCCAGTGCATGCAAATCATGTCTAAGCTGAGGGACATTTACGCCGCAGCAGACTACTCGACAGCCTTCCTAGAAGCTGCGATCCGCAAAGCAGAAATCGCTCTCCCCCAAAAGGCAGCCGAGATCAAAGACGCCGCAGTCGCCCGCTCTCCAGGAGACAACCCGCCAACAGCGACCGCAAAGCAAAACATCGACCCATCACTCATGGGCGGACGATCCAACAGCCACCTCACGCCGCCGCCCGACGCCGCGGCCAACGCAGCCCGCGTACAGCGCATGACGGACGCCGAGGTTGCATCGCGCCTGAACTCATTCCTCGCGTCCACGCCACCCGACTCGAACGGGCAAAGCGAAGGCGAGCACAACGAATATCGCCACGACGATCACGACACCGACATGTTCGGCATGGCTGACTTTGAGCCTGACTTTGACGCTTTGGTGAATCTGGACGCTGCTGGGGAGGCGTTTGCGCTTGACGATGCGGATTTCGCGGCGAATATGCCCGGGACGGATACGGGGGCTGGGTTTATGAGTAGTGATGTTAATTGGTTGAAGGGTCTGGATGGTGATTTGAACCCGGCTATGCTGCATAGGTGATGGGGAGGGGATGGACGAAGAGCTAATGTGTAAAGAGCAATGAGGTCTGCCTTGTTGACTGTCCTCAAACATGAATATAAGGTCAAACAATACCTGTTTTGTGTGTCTTGTTAAGTCACATTCTGCTCGGTGCTGGACATGCGGGACAAGAGTCGGGCCTATTCTATCTGTGTATTATTGAGCTGCTTGCACAATGCCTTGGCGAATGAGTGTTCAGTTTCAATTTTTGCTTCCAAGGTCACATGTCATCGAGACGTGAGACTGTCAAATTTGCTCGGCTTGTCTCCCCGCGCTTCCCCACACGACTCTGAGTCTGTTGAGCTCGAGAATGCCGAAGGTAAGCGACCGCCGATGCAGGAGCTTCGCAAGAGCTCGAATGCTGAGTATACAGATGCCGACGACAATGGTCAACAGGAAAATTCACCAAAGGTCATAAAGGCATGTCGGCCTTCTGAGTGCTCAGTCCAAGTACCGCACATCTATCGAACATGGCTGCAAGATTTAATTCCGGTTTCTTGACCCGGTCATTCAGATCTAATGCCGCAGCCCCAGTAACACAGAGCTCCCGTGCTGTCCGGACGGCTGCTACCCTTGCTACCTTTCGAGTTCCGGATATCAACAACGAGCCCAATGTACGTGATCGATCGTAGTCATCCTCAGTACTGGATTGCTGACATCACTAGAAACACTACGCCCAAGGTTCTCCTGACCGGCAAGGACTGGCCGATGCTTTCAAGTCGTTCAAGCAGAAGTCGCCTCTTCAAGTTCCTGCAGTAGTTGCAGGGAAGCACGTAGGACTCTTACTCCCGTTCTTTTGCGTGCTATCTCACTGATATCTCCAGATATCGGACAAGAATGTGCAGACTCAATACAACCCTGCCGATCACAAGTCTCCTGTAGCGGTCTGGTCGCAAGCTGACGCAAAGGATGTAGAGACAGCAATCGACTCGGCTCTGGCGGCAAAGGCTGAGTGGGAGGCTTTGCCATTCTCCGACAGAGCTGCCATCTTCTTAAAGGCCGCGGATCTCATCAGTGGCAAGTACCGGTATGAGATCATGGCGGCCACCATGGCAGGCCAAGGGAAGAACGCATGGCAGGCAGAGATCGATAGTGCTGCAGAGAGCTGTGACTTCTTGAGGTTCAACGTCAAGTACGCACAGGAGCTGTACAACACGCAGCCAGTCCACAACGCACCCGGTGTATGGAACCGCGTCGAGTACCGACCTCTAGAGGGCTTCGTCTACGCCATCACCCCTTTCAACTTTACCGCTATTGCCGCCAATCTTCCCACAGCCCCGGCCCTCATGGGCAACGTCTGCGTATGGAAACCCTCACCCTCCGCCATTGCCTCCAATTGGCTCGTCTACCAGATCCTCCTCGAAGCCGGCCTACCACCCAACGTCATCCAATTCGTCCCCGGCGACGCCGAAGAAGTCACCCGCACCGTCCTCGCCCGCCCCGAGTTCTCCGCCTTGCACTATACTGGCTCCACCGCTGTCTTTCGTTCCCTCTACGGCAAGATCGCCAACGGCGTCGCAGACGGCACCTACGAGGGCTACCCTCGCATCGTCGGCGAAACAGGCGGCAAAAACTACCACCTCCTGCACCCTTCCGCCAACGCCCAGAACGCCGCCCTCCAAACCGTGCGCGGCGCCTTCGAATACCAAGGCCAGAAATGCTCCGCCTGCAGCCGAGCGTACATCCCCTCATCCCTCTCCTCCTCATTCCTCCCTACCCTCGTCGCAGAGACCAAGAACCTCAAGATTGGTCCGCCCCAAGACTTCGAGAACTTCATCGGCCCCGTCATCCACCGCGGCTCCTTCGACAAGCTGCGCGCCGCCATCGACAGCGCCAACAACGATCCGGACATCGAGCTGCTGGTAGGCGGCACCTACGACGACTCCAAGGGGTATTACATCCACCCCACCATCTACAAGACGCGCGACCCGCACCACCCGCTCATGAAGACCGAGCTGTTCGGCCCCGTCCTGTGCGTGTATGAGTATGACGACGCCGCCCCCGACGCCTTCGGTAAGGTATGTGACACCATCGACCGCACCACGAGCTATGCTTTGACCGGCGCCGTCTTTGCGAAAGACAGGACTGCGATTCGCTTCGCGGAAGAGAAGCTCAGGAACTCGGCTGGCAACTTTTATGTCAATACCAAGTGTACCGGGGCGGTGGTGGGGCAGCAGCCTTTTGGAGGCGCTAGGGGGAGCGGGACCAATGATAAGGCGGGGAGCCAGAATTTATTGGGGAGGTTTGTGAGCGCTAGGGCGGTCAAGGAGGAGTTTGTCGAGGTCGAGAAGGTCGAGTATTTGTCAAATGAGGTTGGGGGTGTTTGAGAGGGGAGGTGAAAGAGATTGAGAGAGAGGGAGGTAGATGGAAGACGAGGTCGAGGGTGGGAAGAATGGAATCAAATTCCCTTGGCGTAGGACTGATGGGTTTTGGTCGCATGGCTCTGGGTCGTGGGGGAAACGAGTCGGTTGCATAGCACAGTTGCGTATTTGACATGAATGGCATTTGAGTACATACTTTCAGACGAGTGATTGAGTGCCGTGTCGATGTGACGGTCAGTACGTACTCCACAGACTTGTATTAGCAATAGTACAAGCTCCGACTAGATCGAGTAAACGGCTTTGCCTGGTCGATCATTCAGTACGTTCCTGCCCCGTGGTGCTGACGGCTTCCGCTCTCTACCTGACCATCGTTTGCATAGAAGTGTTGTTCTTTGACTTCGCCTTTACCATTCTTAAAATGACTGGAATTATTTCATCTCCTCGCCACCTCAGCTCTGCGCAATCTCCTTCGCCTGCTTCTGCGCCAACTCATGCCCCTCGGGCGCCTGCCTGAACAGCACAATCTCGCTCTGCTTGAAATACCGCCGCGCGTCCTCGTCGATCAGCACAAGCGACAGATAGTACCTCGTGCTGAACTTCTTGTTGACCTCTCTGAACGTCGGCGTCAGGTCGAAGCCGCCGAGAAAGAGGCGGATGGGTATCGTTTCGCCTCGGGAAGGGGAGCCGTCCATGATCTGGCGTAATATCAGTGCTAATTCTTTTACCACCATATAAACCCAAGCATAGAGTGAAGACTCAATATTTTGTTTTTGGAACAGGAGTGACAATGCCGCAAACATACCTCGAACCTCACCAACGTCTCACTCTCATTATACTGCCCGGGCGGCGCGCCACACGTCTCCCTTCTTATAATACTCAGCTCCATATGCTTAATCTTCAACCTGACCAGCAAAAAGTATATCCTGCCCACAATCACGTCCTTCAGATGATATTTGCTCTTGCTGTACTCAAACTCAATGTGCAAGCAGTCCTCGATGCCCACGTCCATCTTGATCACGCTGTTCGTCTCGGGAGGCATCCGGTAGCTGTACACCCAAAGGTCCTTTTCGCGGATCACGTCCGCCATCCGCCGGCTGACGGTCACGCGCAGGAAGTAGCGCAGGCGCACGTTGATGCCGCTGTAGGACTCGTAGGGCTTTTCCACGTTTTTGAAGTGGAAGGGGAAGGTGTGCGGGTGTTGGAGTTCGCCGGGGGCGGCGAGCTCGGTTTGCAGGCTGAGGAATTCGTGCGAGGCAGTGCGGTCATAGAACATCTCTGGGTTGGTGTTAGTGGGGAGGTCTTGTGCTTTTGCTTTTTGGTCTTGCGGCGCGGCGAAGACTCTGTATCCTTCATATCCGGGAAGTAGTGCTTCCGCAAGACCGTTGCTTCCTGTAGAGGTCTCCCAAGCTCTTGACCCAGCCATGCACTAATCCATTCCCTACCGCGCTGCATATCTCTCCGTACACTGGTCGACTTACCGATAGTCCCTACAAACTGCACCTTGATGCCTGTGTGTTCCAGCCTCTTCCCATCTTTGGGCCGCACCGTGACCGCTCCCTTCACGCTCTCCCCATCCAGGTACAACGGGGCTTTCTCTCGCCTGTTCTTGTCCAGCTTCACGTCCACAGTCGGTCGTTCATCGGTATCCTCCAGCACTATGTCGATGTCGACTGGGGTCGAGAAGAAGTATGACATCGTGGTCAAATGTTATGAGCAGGCGAGAAGTAAAAGTAGCAGCTGCGCACTTGCGCGCGAGTCTGGGTTCAGGTGCTGTAGGCAGCGATCTGCCGTTGGCGGTCAATTGAGAGCCCTGCCTGGCACCAACACGTCAATGAAGCTGGCGCAGTGGTGAAGGATAGATTGGGGGTGCTGTAGATGCCGCAAGCGGTCGGACGAGAGAGGATTGGCGCAGGCGCAACGGTGATGCGAGTGCAAGTCTGATGATGAAGTCGAGCTTCAAGTCGGAGCTGCAATATCAGGTCCTCTTGGCATTTTGGGAGCTGTTCATGACTAAACTTACTTTGCAATGCCAACAATATATCCCTACTGCAATAACATGGGCTTGGCTCAAACTTACAAGACGAATACGCAAAGACACGTGGGAACATTTCGTGTGAGTATCATAGCAAATCCATTCGTTGTCGGGTATCGACACCCCCTCCCGAGCCTGTAGCATTTTCCTTTACGCCCCGAACTGTGCTCTAGCACCATACGTCAAAAGGCTACGAAACGACATCAACACATCAATTCTCAACAGCCATCTCCGTTTGCTGCACCCCAGCATCATCATCACCCCACAGTCCCTCGAGCTTGAACTCCTTACTCCACTGCGTAACAATCTCTTTCTGATCCGCAACACCCTGCCCCTTCGCTCCCTCCCCATCCTTAGGCGGCTCCACCCACCCTTGGATCCGCCCAGCCCACCAATCGCTCACAACCTTCATACCAGAAGCATACATGTTCGGCACACCGCCCTTGCCCAACCTACCCCTCTTCCTCGCAACCTGCACCAGGAAATCCGTCGTGACGTCCCCGTTGCGGCTCATCAGCGGCGGCAAACCATACACGTCCAGCAGCCTCTGCATTCCGTTCTCCGTCGAGCCAAGACGCTTCAGCAGCAGCGTGACGGCGGGGATCGGGTCCTCGATCTCCTTGGGCGGGACGGCGTTCAGGAGGATGAGACGCGCTTTGTCCTCGGCGTGCTTGTCTGTGCCGTTCGCGACGCTCGAGAGGGTGTCGCTGACGCGGGCGGAGGAGGAGGTCGAGGGGAAGACGATACCAGGAGAGTCGAGGAGTTTGAGCTTGTTGTCGATCTTGACTTCTCGTAATGAGGTGGTGACGCCGGCTTCGGCGCCGACGGGGCAGGATGTCTTCTGGTTGCCGAGGCGGGAGGTGAGGGCGTTAATTACGGAGGATTTACCGACGTTCGGGTAGCCGATGACGCCGACTGTGATGGCGCGCTTCATCTGTGAGGCGTGGGCGTAGGTCTTCAGGGCGCGGAAGAGAGTCTCGGAGGTGCCCTTCACGGTCAAGGCCTTGTGGTCGAATGTGCGCGCATTGGAGGAGGGTGTGGAAGCGCGAAGAGGGATGGTGGGGAATGACCTGCGGAGATGTCGGAGCCAGTCTTTGAGCACGGTGGAGGCAATGAGGTCGATTTTGTTGAGGATGAGGATCAAGCGCTTTGAGCCAGAAGAGGCAGTCATGATCTCCCGTTCCACCTCCCTTGATCGCGTCCCATCTGGGTCGCGGGCGTCTAGAACGTATAGGACTACATCTGAAGCCTCGGTCACGGACTTGAAGGCCTTGTCGAAAGCCTTGCGCGACGAGTCTTTCCGTGGGCCTGACGCTGCTGGTGTGTCGTTCTCCTCGTCCAAGCCGGACCACTCCTCGTCCTCGTCCATTTCATCACCTGAGCCTTCTTGCTCATACTCTGCCGCGCGGGCCCTTGCTGATGCTAGTAGAGCTGCCATGGGATTCGAGTTGTCGTCTTCATCCATGTCTTCCACATCCTCGACATCCTCGTCCGCCAGATCCAGTAGTTCCTCATCCTCATCGATTTCCTCTGCGGCCTCAGCCCCAGCTTCCGCCACAGCCAGACCTTGCCTCTGTGCTTTCGCTAACTCCTGCTTCCGTTGCTTCTCAGCCTCCCTTGACCTCCGCGACTCCTCCAGCTCTTCAAGGATTTTGTTCTTGTAAGGGAACAGGTTCGGGATGCCGGGATCTTTCTTTAATCGCGAGCGCCATTGTGGATTCTGAGGATGATGAGTACGACTTATTAGCATTTTCAGCTGGGACAGTATACCTTCTTTGCCAACTTCCTGTCCTTCTTCTGCTTTGCCGCAGATGCCTTCTCGATTTTATGTCGTAGCCGGACGGGCGTCCTCTTGGACGTTGGCTCTGGCGGTTGTGAGTAGACTGTTATGTGGTATGCATACGACGGCACAAGTACTTACTGCCTACTTTCATGGTTGTACCAATCTGTGGTGTGGTAATGTACTTCAATACTCTTCTCACTCTCCAGGCGAAGTCCAAGATTTCGGCGGTCAGAAGAATTTCTGCCGCTCCCCTCGGCGCTTTGACCAACCCGCTTCGCCGGCGGAGGTGCAAGTTCGAGGCGGGGTTTGGTTATGGTCATCCTCGTCTCCTCCTCATGTAGCTATTGTTACTACTACTGTCTTGGACTGCTACCATAGTGTCCATGTCGACCGCAATTATATCGAGGTCTAGAGCTATCCTGCAAACGTGCCCCGACATCTCATACTGCCCTCTGAACGACCACGTATTGTCGGAATTACCCGATTGGGAAACATCCGCAATTGAAGTTTTGCCTGTGTTTGCACAAGAGTTGAGCCATATGTATTGACCACAATATATATTCTCATATCTGCCAGTACACTGTAGGTGACGGTAAGCACATCTAACATCAACGCACACACCTGGAAAGCGAAAGATACCCGCAATCTATCCAGAGCAGTCTCCAGACCTCACCTAGATACGCTTTCCCACTAAATCATCAACATGCCGGACCTCTCAAAAGCCTCCTTCTCTGCTCCGTTAGAAGAACACAAATTCTTAGCACTGGTAAGATCTCGATGAAGAGCGCATCACTACTCAACACAGACTTACGAGCGGCATAGCTCTTCGACATGGACGGCACAATCATCGATTCCACCCCTGCCATCGAAAAGTACTGGGCGGGCATCGGAGCAGAAATCGGTGTCGATCCAGCGACCATTCTGGAGACCTCACACGGACGACGAACAATCGACACCTTGGCCATTCTAGCCCCTCACCTAGCAAACTGGGACTGTGCGTAATCCTGTCATCTGCAAACCCTTGAACCCTGCCGCCCCTCCTTCGAACCTTAGCTACTCTGACAGCCAATGGCAGTCCATGACAGCAGAGACAAGCCCATGATGATCTTCCGCTGACCGCACTTCAGACATCTGCCACGCCGAAGGCCAGGTCCCCAAAGAGCACGGTGCCGACGCAGTCGAGATCCCCGGCGCGCGCTCCCTGCTCGCAGATCTCGAGGGCGCGAACGCACCATGGGCGATCGTGACATCGGGGACACGGCCGCTGGTGCAAGGATGGATTGACGTGATGAAGCTTGCGCAACCGCGAAATCTCGTAACGGCGGAGCAGGTCGAGAGGGGCAAGCCGGACCCGGCCGCATATCTGTTGGGGGCCCGGAGGCTCGGGATTGAGGCGTCATCGCTATCGGTCGGGGACGACGTGCTGGTGCTCGAGGATGCACCGAGTGGTGTCCGGGCGGGCAAAGCGGCGGGGTTCAAGGTCGTTGCGCTTGCGACGAGCCATGAGATTTGGCAGCTCAAGGAAGCAGGTGCGGATTGGATCGTCAGAGACATGAGGAGCGTTAGGATGAAGCGCTGGGATGCGGGGGAGAAGAGAGTCGTGGTTGAGATTCTGGACGCCCTTATTGGCTAGGTAGGGAGCGATCGGGGAGTCCGAAGTGCTGGTCTTTCGACGGTTGCGCTTGCCTTGATAGATGAAAAGTATAGAGCGGTGCGATAGAGGGCCCGGATTGGCTCAGGTTTGCGTCTTTTCGCTCCCATCAGCGTCCTGTCGAACTCCAGAACTGGTTGTTTCACATGTGTAAAGGTCTACTCGGAGCGACCCCGTGGGTACGAGCTCTGGGTACGGGTCTGTTAGTAGCCCTGTGATAAGGTTGGCAGGTTCATCTGTCCTCGCAACGACAAAGTGACTGCTGAGCGAATGATCATGCAGGACTTGCATACGGGTCAACGTTAACGTGAGGGCCGCTGAAACTGTCTGTCAGCTGTCTGGGAACGGGGGTGGAGGGCCGGAATATCTCTTTACTTGTCCGATCACTCGGAGGACTTGAAGTGGTGTTGGGGAAAGCATGCTTCAAGGGTTTCAGACCGTTGGTTGCCTGGCGATGTTGGAGCGCGAAACATACAAACCGTTGAAGGGTGCCAGTGGCTTGTGGACTGAGCAGAGGCAGCTGGAAGTCTCTTTTGCGGCATCTCATATGCGCAATGTGTGCAACGTCGGATCGCCAGATGATGCCTTCATGTCTAATAATGGAGGGGCAAAGAGAATGAAAATTCATTGGATGGAGAAGCAGACTTGAGTGGAAGATAATATCGGGCGCGTGTCACAGAAGATTACCTTCGAACAATCAAATTCATGTTCGTCATAGAGAATGAGCCCGGCGACAGGCAATCCACCTCGCGGTCCGGATAGCATAGCGCTTCGTCAGCAGCGCAACTTACACAGTGGCCCGGCGTGACCGAAGGCGTACCTCCACGGATAAACACCCTGAAGCAGGCAAAACTTCTGTCTGTCGTTTGCTCATGCAGGTACAACGCAACGGGCGAGAAGCGAGAGCGGCACGACGTTTTGTGGTAACAAGCATGACAGATCAAAACGGTGAGAGAAGGTGGTGGTCTGTGAGGAGATGAAGTTCAAGTGACAGTCCGAGATGGGAAAGGCGGCACCGTTTTTAGACACCTCACCTTTTTTGCCAAGGTTGACAAGCGCCTTTCGTCTTTGTGCAAATTGGCGATTGGGCGATAATGGACAAGCATCTTTCAAGCTCGAGAAAGCATTGAGATACTGTAGATAAGAGGCGTATGGTTATTGCCGTACAGCCCCTGATGGCTACCTCTCAGACCGTCTAAGGGGCGGCCCCCCTTACGTGACGCTTTTGCATGTACAATATTCCATTCTGATGATGTGGGTTGTTCATGGTGACGGAAGCAACAGCAAATCTCGTCTCCTGCAGGAACAATCTCGGGTGACCGTTGGCGATCTGCCTCGCACACATGGCAGTCCTCCTTGACTTACAAGCGTTGCCCCTACTGCACCTTGTCGCAGCCAGAAGGTGTTTAGCCTCGAAAATTGCACTGTGGGCGCCCACGACTTGGTCTGCTTGGTCTTTGATCTCACACCTGATCACAAGGATTTGGAATCGTTTCCATGTAAACCCTTGGCTACAAGCACGTCGAGGTCACAAGATGTTGATCTTCATGCCACAATATCGAGAAGAGGCATGTGCAAAGTGCATTTGATACCGAATCTGGTAGGGAGTCACCCGATATGATCTCCACATCGAAATAGATGAAGGCAGACCGCCAGCCTGGAAAAGAGGAAATAGCAGATTGGGCCGCGACTCGGCGCCTATGTCCAGGATTCATTCGTCTGACCCACACGGCCTCTCACAGCTTTGCATATCAGAGATGTTCCACGCTGCCTTGGTAAAGGAAGGCGAGTAAGCATGCCTGTTCAAGCCGCAGAGGTAGCGAGCTAAACAAATTGGGCCGAGATGTGAGTGATCGACAGTCCAGATGTGGAGTCTTGTAGACCGACCGTACCGCATCTGGGCCTTGGGAAAAGATACATGCTACCTTGTCACCTTTCGCCCCCGACTACTACATCTCGATTGCTGTCGGCGATTCTTTAGCCTTGCGAGGTATGCATGACGAGGACGATAATGTAGAATACGAACCCGCGGCCATAATGCTGCAGGGTGAACAAGAGCCCAGCGCGTCAGAAGCCACATTGTAGTTAGAGATGTGTATCGCACTGATTGAAGATGACGATATGAGCCAGAGACCCGGGCTCTACCTTGCAAGCATTCGAGGGAATCGTCCGTCGATCTGCCGTCCTGCTAGACCATTGCTTTGGGGTTCATCCACTCTGTGTCTGGGAGTCCGGCTGAATTCAAATCACGATTGAATTTCGTTGTGTGCTTCTCCTCCCCGCAAGGAGAGAGGCCGAGGGTAAAAACAACTTAGGGCGGATGCGGTCAAGCCTTTGGGGCTTGCCGACAGAGTTGGCCGGCGCAGCTAGCGAGCCACGGCAGAGACTTGGTTTGCGAAGAAGCACTGACCTCGCACGAGAATCCCCCTGCTAGGAACAGGTAAAAGCAACGGTAAGAGATCTCTTGGTCATGACTGAAGTGAAACACTGGAGAGCTTGAGCTTGAAGCCACACTCCTCAACGACTTCGTACTGTACCTTTGCGAGGGCAGGATTGGAGTTGAGGACATGCGTGAATGTCCGACAGAGCCGACAACAACCACAGCAGAATGGATCCCGGCAGTTGCAGCAAGACTCGAGACTAACAGGGATACTGTGGCATCAGCCTCCGCTATCGCGCAGGACAATGCCTGCCGTCTGCATGACGTGCAAGCGAGGTGTGGCTCATTCAGCCCCTTTCACCAACGCAGAGATGCCTGATGGACGAGCAGCTGTGGCAGCGTGCAGGAAATATGCACAGAAAAATGATAGATCATGCATGGAGAAGCAAGATGACATTGTGCAATCAATGGCGCTTGCGTACCGCCGTTTATCGACACTCGACTGGCAGGCCTCGATCCCGACTGTAGGACTAGTCGATACGCTAAAGGCCATCCCCGAGGTGAGATCTTCATGATGGAGGTGTACGATGCGTGCAGTCACTCGCGGGTAAGTACGTTTTGTGTCCAGCACATCGTGAGGGAGGCCTGCATCAGCGAACGCTGTCCTGTAAGGCTACAGAGCTGTGCTAGCAGGGACATCAGCCACCAGAGCTCAACTTGCGGAGTGGGAGGGATCGATGATCCTTCAGGCCAGAGGGTGCCGGCTCTGCGCACTTCCCGGCCGAAAATCCGCCCATTGATTCGCTCACTACGAGCGCACCGCGGCGGGAGCCAGCATGCAGCTCACTAAATTCCCTTGCTTCTCATCCTCGTGGTCCTAAATATAGCGTTCAGCTTCATCCTGTTCACGGAGTCGACATGTGAGAGCAATCAATATCGTAGCAAGCGACGTAGAGATGCGGTGTACGGCACCCGAGTGAAAGCAAAGACGGCACAGCTGTACGAGGCGCATCAAAGGTAGCTGTCAAAGGCTGCAAGCACGCACAAACCTGCTGCTCTCAACCATGCAGGTGGGCCGATCAGTCGAGCGTCGCAGACCAGAAGCCCAAAGCCAAACCGTTGTCGGATGTCTCACGGTAGGGCGAGCTTCACAAGGGCGACCATCTTCACGGCTTGAGATCGGTAACCCTGATACACTTGAGAGCTCAAGCGACCGTTGATCAAGAGACGTTGTTGTTGTCCACACTCCTGTTTCCGAGGCCGGGCGTCTCAGATTCACAAGCCGTCCAGGCACAGCGATGGGAGAGGCTCCGCCAGGCGCGGGATGGCGAGAGGTCAGGGCTGGGGCCACCTCTGGCGTTCCTGATCGGCCATGCTAACATGGATGATAACGATGATGATGATGGGCCTTGCTTTGCTGATCCCTGGGGTACAGTGCACAAGATATCGTATTTGCATGGCGAATGACCGCGAGTCAGAGGCACCAACGAACGCCCGCTCAGCAGAAGTGGAGGGATGCAGCAGAAGCTTGTCGCACTGCGTCCCACGCAACGGCCAGCGTGCCCTTGATGAGCTCTCCGTTGGAAAGGCAAAGCTAATGGCCACTTAGCTTTGACCCGAGGCGGCCGGGCGTCTTTTCCGGCGCCTGAGTGAGGCTCAACCCAAATGACACCACGACAGAGGCCGCAAAACATGTGGCTTTGGAGCTTTCTCGGGTGTCAGGGCGTCAGTGCGCTGGGACCGGCGGCCGTAGAGGAGGGTGACTGAGTAGTGATGGAGACAAGAGAACGGCGGCGGCATCAAAGCCAGGCCCATGTGTCTCTCTGCGCCCACTCCTCTCCAGAAGGCGCTTGGCCATGCGGGAGCCCTTATCCGCGGTTGGCGTGTCGTCTTTTGTCGTCCGGAGGCGTGCTTTCCTGCGTGCTGATCTGACTACTGCTTGATTGATTGATTGAGGGCGAGCACGCACTTCCTGCCCGGATGCCTCTGCCTCAGCTTTGACCCAAAGACCCAAGACCCGCTCTTCTCGCTCCCTCCCACTCCCCTCTCCACTCGACTCTATTTTACTCGTCCCTCGTGCGCACTGTTCGCTGGCTCTTCTAGCTGCCGCTTCCGCTGCATCACACTGCACGCAGAGCCTCTTCTCACTTACCCCCGGACCGTCTGCGTCTTCGATTTTCCCGCGCCCAACTCGCTGCACACCTCGCTCTTCGCTCCCCTGCATCCATCCGCTTGACCTTTTCTCCACCACTCTCACCTCGACTTCCTCACGCCTTGCTTACTCCGACACTCTACTCACCCAGACACTCGCTACTTGGAATCATATTTTTTTTTCTGTTATCGCCGTTCGCTGATGGCCAGTCGGTCGTAGCTTTTGCATCTGTCAGCTGAATGCCCTCTGGACCCATAATTTGTTGCACCGTCACTCGCTCTAGCAACCAGCTTTCCAACAGTCGCTTCCCTCCAACGGCCACGACAGACGGAACGCTTTCGCAGTCCTCACACAGAGTCTTCCTCTAGTGTTGGACGTTCTTCTTACACAGTGTCTCGACCTACCATATACTTACTCAAAACCACAACTCTTTCCGTCGACTCCTCGTTCAGCCTGGCCTGATTATACTCCGAATCTCCGAGCACCTGAGTTGAGGACGACCGCCAGCATGGAGTTCGCCGACTACGGCATGTACGCTGACGATGCGGATCATCACATTGATCTGCGCAACCCGCATTTCAGACAGGACTCCTACCAGCACATGCAGCACCACCATGTACCGCAACAAGACTTCTATGGACACCCGCAATTCCCTCCACACTATGCGCATCACCTTGCCAGTCTCGCTGTTGACGTGAAGCCTCGCTTGACTAAGGAGCAGCATGATATACTCGAAAGTCACTACCAGCAGCAGAGTAAACCCAACACTCAGACCAAGAAGGGATTCGCCGAGGCGCTCGGAGTGTCGCTGGACAAGGTCAATGTATGTTCTTGCTCAGGTAGTGTCGTATCATACCGCTTGCTGACATGTAGTAGAACTGGTTCCAAAACCGCAGAGCCAAGTCGAAGCAGGATGCCAAAAAGGCCGCTGGCCAGTACACTACGAGTGGGCAGCAGGGACAGCAGACAAACCAGCAGACCACCACGCAATCAGGACACTCATCGCAGCCGTCTTCTTCGTCGGCTTCGCAACTGGGCATCAGCACTGAGGACCTTTCTGCGCAGTTCCTCTCTTCTGAATACCTGAACTCGCCGCATACCGATTCTGCCATAAGCATAGACCCGCTTACCTTGTCAAATGGTCTTGGAATCACTTCGGACTCAAGCACGCAGCAACACAGCCAGACTCCGACCACCATGTCCCCTCAGGACTTGATGACCAGTACCTCTGTCCAGTCATCGCCTGCCAACCTGAAGGTTGAGCACAGTGATGATATTGAGACGCACCGAAGAACCCTAACACAAGAGCAATTTGACTCTTTCGCGAACAGCGGAGATTACATCGCCGGCAAAAGTACAGACTCAGCTATGCACGAATCGCCCAAGCAGCTTGACAGCAGTAGCTCGATTGACGACTTCCTTGGTGAATTTAGCTTTGGCAACTCGAACAACGATGGCTATGAGTCCAACGACATGCATGCTGAATTCAATCCCGATACCTTCGGCACTGGCTCGTCGTTCTTCACCGAGCACCAAGGAAGCACTCCCGACAACGTTCCTCGTAATATGTCTACTCAGAGCTCCATCTCGGACTGGTCAGAACACTCAACGCCTTCGCTCAGCATCACGCCTGTCGTCAACCAGGCTGATTCTGGGTACGCTGCGTCTGAAACAGAGATCTCGCCGCGAGGCAAGATTGGTTCGACATCGTCAACCCAGTGGCAGCCCGGTCAGTCAGTACCGGTAGACTTCACCGCCATCGATCGCGAATTCCAGGAAGCTGCTGCTCGTGCCGAGTCGCAATCTTCGTCTTCTGGGCACACGCGCCGCAACTCTTCAGTGCCATTTGCAGAACAGCAGATGACATTCGCCAATGAGCAACCATTCACCCAGTCCGAGGCACCTGCAGCACTCACTCAAGGCATGAACAACATGGGCCTCAGCAACGAGGCCAGTAGCCAGCCTACCTCACGATCTGGAAGTGCTTCGGGTGGCATCGCTGCTCGACGCCAACGACCTCGTCCTCAACCACTCGCGGCATCCTCTCTTCGCAGCGCATCGTACTGCGGTGCTTTGCCCACAGCACCAGGCTTGCACTCGAACAACGGTCTTACTCCTACTGCAGCGCCTCCTACTCTTCGCCGCATCAAGTCGTCCAACGTCATGAATGGTATTGCCAACGGCAGGATCCAGAAGAACATTGGTGGACCTCAAAGATCGCCACTCAACTTTACCTTTGCTGAGGCTATGAACTCGCCCAAATTCGCACGTCGCGTATCTTCATATTCACCTGCTGGTATGCCAGTCCAAAGCGCGAGTCTCGCACCTCCCACACCTCTCTCTCCTACTGAACTCAGTCATCGTCTTGAGATGCAGAGGCAGTCTTCACAGATGTTCGGCGCTCACCAGATGAGCCGCCAGCCCAGCATCAACGAGCTTCACGAGGAGTCGCAACAACATATGCTCTCTGCAAATCAGTCCAACACGTTCTCTTCCCCACCAACGACTCCCAACTACGCTGCTCACATGGTCCGTAGCCGTCTCGCAGGCAGCATGATGAACGAGAGCACGCCTCCTCAGTCAGCCCCAGCGACTCAGCAATGCTTCCCGAGCAACATGTACTCTTCAGCGCCACAGATGCAGGCGACAATGTCCCAGGGTCCAATGATGCAGCCTCAACAGCAATCGTTTGTACCTGTCATGTCGAATGAATACCCCACGATGCATAATGTGGCCATGCCTTCTCAGCAGATGCAAGCTGGCCAGTATCTACAAATGCTGCAAGCGCAACAGCAGATGGATGGCATGTCACAAATGCTGCAAAACTCTCAACCTATGAACATGGGGTACGGGAACATGCAATTCGGTCACAATTTGAGCGCTCAGCAGATTACACCGCCCAACATGCAGTTCCCGTTCGTGCCGTCCAACTCTGGCGTGCTCCTTTCGCAAGGACATCAAATCCACCACGCGCAGTCAAAGTCAGTCCCTGCAGCGGACTTCTTTGTTCATGAGTACAGCCCTCCTCAGGATGTGAAGCGTGTTCTCACTCCGCGCAAGAGCGCCGACACCGGACCGAAGAACTACACATTTGCCAATCACGGACCTGAGCACTTTGAGAAGACCAAGCAGAAAGACCCGTCACAGAGTCCTGGTAGCTCCTCCGGCCAATCTTCTAGCGGTGTATGAAGCCACTTCACCGCTGCATCTCACTCTCTCACATTATGACGAGCATCTTTCAACTCGCAGCATATTTTTATGAATTCAAGCGTGGCGTTATTACTGGAAATTCAGGACCCCGTGTCTGGTCTTTGGATCACACAAGCACATTGGATACGACGCGACAATTTACAGAAGCCTTAATTTCTTTCTCATCGCCCTCCTCCTCAAGCCAAAAGCAAGTTTTGTACTGAAGCCATTGTCGACTTCTGCCTGTTCTTCGAAATGGCTTCCTTCTCTCTATGCCGTATTCGCCGCTTCTGCGAATAAGTCCATTTTTATGCTCTCATGCACCGACACTCCTTTCACTTCTAATGCATCATGTACTATATTCGAGGGAACCACTATTTTCTAATGACGAGGAGAGCTTCGTTGAGGTTGCAACGATAGCATCTCAAGTGAGAATTTTGCATTATTTGAATGTTATGACGAAGCAAAGCAAGGAACAGGGACATTGGGAATACGATCACGCACAAGGAGGATCAGCCAGTACCACACTCATGCTTGGATACCTGTCAAGGTCATTTGAACGATAGACCAATGGATTCAAACGGTGTCAGGCTTACGCGATTGCTACTTGAATACTACCAGATTGACCTGCTTGGGTAATCAAATAAGAGTAATTGAGCGAATGCAATTTCTCCTTCCACATGACTATGCTCCTGAATTGTCCGTATTTCCGAAAGCTCGTAAGAATATCAAATTGAGTTTGACGATATTGACAGGCCTTCCTCTTTGACCTGTCTGACTTTCCGAACGTTGCTTGCGGCGAACTTTCGGAAGCCTGCGGCCTGACCACCTGCACCCCGTCTGACAGTCCTTGTTCGCTACTCGCCTGCAACATGCTACATGCTCCACGACAGCATACATCCATTTCACAATCATGTCAGAACCCTCGGATAATCTGATCAACGATCCCTTCGCCGACGATGCGCACTCAGAAACTCCCAGCGAGTCTGATTCCCATGAACTTCTCCTCGAGCGCAATGCCCGTCTCTACCTCACAGACTCGGGTCTGAAGGTATACGGTACCTAACCCCCTCTACCTCCCTCCATTCCCTGCTTCTAATCCACACAGACCCCGGCGTCCACCCCCGCCTCACCTTCTGCGGCCTCTCCCTCCGCCCCTCCTCCGCCATCCAAACAGTCCCCTACCACAACATCCTCTCCGCGACCCTGACCACCGACCCGTCCGGACCCATCCTAACCATCATCCACGCCCTACCGACCTCCAAATCCGCCGTCCGTCCCTCCTACATCACCTACCCGCTCCTCAAGACCTCTGTCCCGACCGCTGAACGCCTGATCACCACCCTCCTCTCCCGCGCCTATCCCCCCCGCGTCCAACGCCAGAAACGCATCAAAGTTCTCATTAACCCCCTCGGCGGCCGCGGTCTAGCACCCACCCTCTACGCCCGTGACGTCGAGCCCATCCTCCTCGCCGCAGGCTGCGACGTGGACGTCGAGACGACCACGCACGTCGGACACGCGAAAGAGATCGCCGCGGCGCTCGACACGGACCAGTACGATGTGATCGCGTGCTGCTCTGGCGACGGCACGCCGCATGAGGTATTCAATGGTTTGGCATTGCACGAGCGGCCGCGGCGGGCACTGCGCAAGGTCGCGGTCGCGCAGCTGCCTTGTGGGAGCGGGAACGCGATGTGTAGGAATTTGCTGGGGACGGATAGTCCGAGTGTGGCCGCGTTGGCGCTGGTCAAGGGGGAGAGGAGGGCGTTGGATTTGATGAGGATTAGTCAAGGGGAGGAGAGGTATTGGAGCTTTTTGAGTCAGAGTGTGGGCATTGTGGCGGAGAGTGATTTGGGGACGGACAATATTAGGTGGATGGGGGCGGCGAGGTTTACTTATGGGTTTCTGGTCAGGTTGTTGGGAAAGACGGTGTACCCTGCCGAGGTGAGCGTTAAGGTTGAGGAGGCGGAGAAAGAGGGGATTAGGGAGGGGTATAAGAGGAAGAGGTATGGGGAGGTGAATGGGGAAGAGGAAGAGCAGAGGGAGGTGAGGGATGACGAGGACCTGGAGAGGAGTCGCTTCGGAGGGATCAGCGATCCCGTGCCGAGTGATTGGGAGACGAGGGATATGCCTACTCTTGGGAACTTTTACTGCGGCAATATGGCGTGGATGAGCACTGATGCGCCGTTCTTTGCCGCAGCGTTGCCCAATGACGGTCTAATGGATATGGTCAATATTGATGGAGCGATCAAGAGGCATGTCAGTATCAAGCTCTTGCTGAGCGTGGAGAAGAATCAGTTCTTCAATCAGGAAGAGGTCAACTACAGGAAAGTGTCGGCGTATAGGATCACGCCGAGGCTGAGACCGGATCAGAAAGAAGGCTTCATCAGCGTGGATGGCGAAAGAGTACCCTTTGAACCATTACAAGCGGAGGTAGTATCCGGATTGGGGACTGTACTGAGTATAGCTGGCAGTGCCTACGACTTCGAAGGACCACCGGCAAGGAATGAGCCATAAGCACATGGTTTGGAAGGAGTTGTACTGGATCTGAAAAAAAGAGCGCAAGTATAGCATTCGTCCTTGTACGTTAAAGATACCCCAAATAGTTGTAATCCTAGACATCCATTTCACCATCATCTATCCCTGCAAGCCTGCACAAACAAAGCTCTCATATCCCTCAAAAATCCCCTCAACTCTCCCCCATCATTAAGCCTCTCCACAACAGCCTCGACCTCATTCTCCTCCAAACCCCCCGCCTCCACAATCTCATAATCCTTCCCTCCCATGTCCAACACGAACCCCATCTCCCTCCTCGCATCCCTCTCATCAACACAGCTAAACACAAACTTAACCCTATCATCCCTCCCCACTCCTTCGATCCTCAGCCCCAGCGTATGTTCCCAGAACCTGAGCTCCGGGCCATTCAACCTCGCCTGCGCCTCCAAATGCCGCTTACTCGTACTCAGCGCCTCTCTTCTCTGCCGGATCGTCTCTTGCAACCGCCGTATCTGCCCCGTCAGCTCCTCCCTGCGCGCCACGGCGTCGTCCTTCTCCCGCTTCAGCTCCGAGATGCTAGACTGCAGCTCCGCGCGCTCCTCGGCCTCTTTCTCCAGCGTGTCGTCGTGCGCCGCAGCTTGCGTGTGCAAAGCATTGAGGTTGCGCTTTTGGGCGCGCTGGGATTCTATACCAGTCATGTCAGTATTTGCAATAAGGAAAGGTGTTGGTTCGGTAATGTACCTTGTAGCTCTGCCACGTTGAGCCGGAATGCGTTGCGCTCTTCGAGGACGCGCTTGCGGCCGCGCTCGATGAAGTCGTCGAATTTGCTGGTGAAGAGGGCCATGCGCTCGCGCAGGTCGGCGAAGTTGAAGTCGATGCTGGGGAGCGTGTCGGCGATGCTGGTCTCTGGGCCGTAGGGGTGGGAGGTTGAGGCGCTGAAGGAGAAGGGCGTGTCGTGCCGGGAGGGCGTCATTGTTGTCGCCATCTTTGGAGAATTTGGTAGAGCTCTTCGTGAGAGATTTGGTCGCGGACTTCAGAACAGTGTGGTAGTCGGCGCAATTTGTAGAAGTGGGAGGAAGTTAAGTTGTGACGGAGTTGAGATGTCGGGATTGCTGTTTTGGGCTAAAAGTAAACAGTCGGGGAGTCGGGTATCGACGCGGGACGCCAAGATTTCGGTAGATTCTGATAATTCCTTGACTTCGTGCTTCAATTTGGCGAAGATAGACAGGACTCGACAAAACAAATTCTTGGGTAGAGACAATTCTTCATCCTGAGATCTCGGAGCTGGCAGCATTTTGCAAACTTTCACATCACACGACTCGAGTCTGGCCATGTATCGTCGCGAAGCTTCTGTAGCATTTATATGTACATTGAAAGCACCACCAAATGGCTGATTCGTACGATGATGGCCTAGGCTATGGTCACCTCGGAGAACCAAATTACGAAGCCAAAGATGGCGACTGGATCTGGAAGCGATCACTGGGAAACGTTCGAGTCGAATCTGTGGGACAGCCACAAGTTGCAATCGCAAGCCCATCAGACAAGTCGAATCACGAAGACCGTTCCTCAATTTCTGCAGACCAACAATCACGCGACCCACATCTTGTCTCTGTTGCCAGTGTAGTACCACCACTCAATAGGATCTCCAAGGATGTCGTGACTGCCCTGGATCGTCATGATCCGATAATAGGAGATCTTCTAGCTTTCGGTCATGTGACAGACAAACTTAACAACGTCGTACAGGCCGTGGCAGCCTTTCCGATGAATACCACCAGGACTGAGCTGTGTATCATGCGGAAGCATAATCAGCGACAGGGCTGGGGCTTCGAACGGCACTGCTACATTGTGGTCCCGGCGATTGCAGGTGAATATGGCCACTGGACAGCGCCCTCGCCAATTCAGCAGATTGCCTTTTGTCAGGGTTCATCCTACCACAAGGGAATCCTAGCTGTTCGTACGGCTCAGGCGACTTTCCTTCTACGAGCGCGCTTTTCGCAGTCGCAGTCCTTGAACAGCTCGAATGCAAATGCTGGCAGGCTGAAGATCTCAGTACTTTGCGTCATTCCGTCCGGCTACACTGGTATGCCAATGCACGCTCATGTCTCTTTGAATCCTTGGTTCGCTAGTCATTTTGCGACTGTGGATTTGGCCGGCGGATGGAAAGTATGGGAAGCGGACTCGAGATTGGATCCCAATGGTGTTCAAGACGCCAAGGAGATTGCTTCTGGATCTCTGGAATATGCCGATAGCGACGCAGGTGCAGCTCTGCCGCGCACACATCATGATGGCTGGCTAAGGGCTCTCTGGGTTCGCGACACGGACACACTGATTATCTGTACGAGGACGAGCATAGACCTGGTGGACATTCCTTCAAACGCCTGTATCCGTACGTCTTTGGAGAACTCGAACAAGCGAACGTCGCCTTGGATTCTAGATCTGCAACCTGATCCGGGGCACACTGATCGCGCATTCGTCCTCACAACTGCTTTCGTTTACTATTTCTCTGTCGGGAAGTTCGAGTCCACTAAATTCGAGGTACGATCGTCAAGCCTACACGTCTTGCACAAAATCCGGCATTTTCGAGATCACCAGGACCCTTCTCTTCACCTTGTCCTCTGTCATGATGGCACGTCATGCTTAGTTCACGTATCGTCGAAAATGAGTCCGATTTCCACTCGCTACGTCTTTCGTGATGAAGAGACCACCGATAGGAAAGCCTGCGTGGTATCTGATCCCGATCTCTCGTCCAGGCTGGCAAATTCTACCGTAACTGGTGTCCTTTGCTCGTCTATGCATTCAGCAAAATGGGATGACATTCCTGGGTCGGACGACACTGGTGAAGCTGTCTTATACAGGGATCGTGGCGTTCACTTCTTCCTTTCGATATCACTACACAGAGACATGAGCTTAACGCAACAGCTTGTTGCTTCCATACCAGTTGAGAAAGACATGCAATTTGTCGTTAATCCACCACGATGGAGGAACAAGATCAGATCAACAGCTAACCAAATCGCTCGGGTTCCATTCATTGATGTTGAAGATGAGGAAGAGAAACGTGGAAGGAATGCATCGACAGTGCCCTCACGACTTGACCGACAAAGTGGTACGGAAACTTCGGGACAGGCGAATGTCAACTACGAGCGAATATATCAGCATCTTGCAGAGCCAAGGGGTCTTCGCGGTAGTGACCTTGTTGCAATTGTGTCTCGCATCCAGGACGAGATGCAAACTACTGGACAATCTTTTCAACAAACAAGACTACTGTATGTCCACATATATCCACATGACGATATCTTATTTTCAACAACTGACATTGCATTAGATCCGATTTTGTGGAAACCGAGCTCAACGTGGGCGACTTGGACCAAGCTGCGGACGCTTTCCAAGATCTTGTCACTCAGCATGCGCATGGTTCAGACAACAGAAACGACCTCGTCATATCTCACGTTCCTGGCGCGCTACTTGCTGCACGTGGTGATCGGTCACCAGACGCATCAGACCTCAAGCGTCTCTACCAAGACATCGTATCTCGATATCTATCACCACTAAGCGGCGAAGTCCCCGGCCGTGTCCGTCTCGCCAGAGAACAGCTCGCCCGCCGTATCGCCGCCACACTTTGCCTAGCAAGCTACAGCATTCGCGCCAAACCCAGTCCACAAGTGCACCCCGCACCCCCTTCATCGCCCCCCCTTCCGTCACCCTCCCAACCTTTCTCCTCTCAACCCTTCTCCTCGCAACCCTTGTCCTCCCAACCATTCCCCCAGCAACAACAACCCTACACCGCAACCCGCACCACCGCCTCGCCCTTGTCCGCCCTGTCTCGCCTCCAAACATTCACCACCTCCCACCCGTCAGACCGGCAGAGCAATCCCCTCTCCCAACCCAACACAGCAACGACCCGCATCCTCTCTCACTGGGACCCCTCCGGTTCACCAGAGACCTACTCCTGGCTGGCCACGCGCTCCCGCCTAGCAGCGCAAGCGACAGCTGCAGAGGAGACAGCCAACATGAGCGCGAAGGAGCTGCAAAGACTGGACCGGAGGAGGCAGAGGCTGGAGCAGCGCAAACGACGCGAGGGGGAAAGGTTGGCGAGCCAGCTTAGTCAGGGGGGAATGGCGCCTGTGCTGGCTTTGAGTCAGGAAGCTAAGGCCAGCGTGGCGAGGGGGGGAAGTAGCCAGGTGCGGACGGGAGATGGGACTGGGAGAGGGGGTGGTCAGGTGGGGATGCCTGGCAGGCAGGCTGGATCGGGAGACGGACACCAAGCTGGAATTGGTGCAGAGGGGAGCCAGTTGGCTATCAGGAGTAGTCCTGTCAGGCCGTCGCCTAGTCAGTTGCTCAGCCCGGCGATGACGAGGAGTCCGTCGATTGCGTTCGGTAGAGGAGCGGGGGAGGCGAGCTCGCAGGGGGTGATGATGGGGTCGCAGGGCTGGGGGGCGTCGAGTCAGGTGGCGAGAGGGGAGATGGGGCCGCCGCCTAGGAAGAAGAAGAGGAGGACAGAGGGGTTTTAGGTGGTGGGAGGATGGTTGTTCAAGCTGAGTGCAAACTAAGAGGAGGATGTTGACGGGTTTGTAGAAATTCAGAAGAGCCAGAAACGTCATGGAAGAGTTTCACACCGAACATCTCTGGCAATGATTTGACAAAAGTCACAAGCAACAGATGCAGAAAATGTTATCTTTCACTCATTGCATTCACTACCTAGGCCATGCTTCAGCGACGCATAGTGCGCCGCCTCCAACACGCCAGCTCCATATGTTGAAGGAGCCTAATTTCCACCTCCACCCTGATCCTGTCTGTGAATGACAAAGATGCAATCTGACGAGCGCCGACTCTCAGGCCAGCGCCCGGCAATCGTCCCCAATGTATCATTGCCAACCATGTGGCCGTGTATTCCTCATAACTCATGATGTGTTGAAATCCGCAAGTGTTGAACAGGGGGCTCGCTAACCCGCCCCGATGATGATAAACCAAAAGAAAGAAACAAAACAAGATTTGCAGACCCGACCCCGGCGGCAACAGCGAGCTGGTTGTGGCTGACCGACCGAACCCCGTCTACCGTGGTATAAGCAAGCGATATTGCGAACAAGACTGCTTTTGTGTTGAAACTCCGACCCTTGACTTCGTACTAGCACGCACAGATGCGTGGTCTAGTACCTGTAGTGGTCCGACTTGTAGGGACCCTCGACTGGCAAGCTGAGGTACTCGGCCTGAACGTCGGACAGCTTGGTAAGCTTGGCGTTGACGTGGCTGAGGTGGAGGAAGGCGACCTGCTCGTCGAGGATCTTGGGGAGGGTGTAGACACCAACGTCAAGCTTCTTGGCAGGGGCAGGGGCGTCGGAGCCAGTGGCCTCACCAGCGGCACGAGCGAACTCGATGTACTTCTTGGCGAACTCAGCGTCACCGGCCTTGTACAGCATGATCTGGGCAAGGACCTGGTTGGTGAAAGAGCAGGACATGACGAAGGAAGAGTGGCCAGTAGCGCAGCCAAGGTTGACGAGACGACCCTCGGCGAGGAGAATGATGTGGCGGCCGGAAGGCATGGTGAAGCGGTCGACCTGGGGCTTGATGTTGGAGACGGACTTGGCGTTCTTCTTCAACCAGGCAACATCGATCTCGATGTCGAAGTGTCCGATGTTGCAGACAATGGCATCCTCGGGCATGGCCTCGAAGTGCTTACCGACGAGGATGTCACGGCATCCAGTGGTGGTAACGAAGATCTGGCCAATGGAAGCAACAGCGTCCATGGTGTCGACCTGGTATCCTGAGACGGCAGCCTGGAGGGCGTTGATAGGGTCGATCTCAGTGACGATAACGCGGGCACCCATAGAGCGGAGGGCATCAGCGCAACCCTTACCGACATCACCGTAACCAGCAACAACGGCAGTCTTACCAGCGACCATAACATCGGTGGCGCGCTTGATACCGTCGACGAGAGACTCGCGGCAGCCGTAGAGGTTGTCGAACTTGGACTTTGTGACGGAGTCGTTGACGTTGATGGCCGGGACGAGAAGACCGTGCTCCTTGCCGACGTTCTTCAACATGCGGTAAAGGTGGTGAACACCAGTGGTGGTCTCCTCGGATACACCGTAGCAGTCCTTGAGCATGTCTGGGTACTTGGAGTGGACGAGGGCAGTGAGGTCACCACCGTCATCGAGGATCAGGTTGAGAGACTTGCCAGAGGGGAAAGAGGTGAGCTGCTGCTCCAAGCACCATTGGTACTCCTCCTCGGTCTCACCCTTCCAAGCGAAGCTGCGGGGTTGTCAGAGAAGCATTTCCTAGCTCATACGGCGGATGGACTTACACTGGAGTGCCACCAGCGGCGATGGCGGCAGCGGCGTGGTCCTGAGTGGAGAAGATGTTGCACGAGGTCCAGGTAAGCTCAGCACCGAGAGCCTTGAGGGTCTCAATGAGGACAGCGGTCTGAATGGCTGCGGGGTACTACGTCAGAGATGTTTCTTCAGAGTTGATGCAAGGGTTGGAACAGCGTACTCATGTGCAGGCAACCAGCGATGCGGGCACCCTTGAGAGGCTGCTCAGCAGCGTACTTCTCGCGGGTAGCAATGAGACCGGGCATCTCGTGCTCTGCCAACTCGATCTCACGACGGCCAAAGGCCGCCAGAGAGATGTCGGCGACCTTGAACTTGTTTGCTGGGGCAGACATGGCTGTGAGAATGTGTCTGGTGTTTCGATGTAAGGGTATAGAGTGTCTGAGACTTCGGTAGAGGTGAAATTGAGAGATGTGGAGTGTAGAAAGACAGGGAGGAAATGGGTGAGGGAAGAGAAACAGCTTGAGGTCGGAGAATTAAAAAATGGGATCATGGCCCGGTGAGCTTTGACGCACAATTCGCCCACTCATGCCACTCTACACGACACTGTGCCCCTCTGTTGGCTGGAGGACTCGCCGTAGCGTTGAATGGACAGAACTGGAGGGAGCAGCCCCGCCATGATCCATTCTCCCTCTCCAGTCCTCGCAGAGATTTTGGTGCAGCTTGCCCAACTGCCGACGTGAAGCGCAGGCGAGGTCCCATCTTCTGGTCGGGGACCCTGTTTGATTTTTTGCTCCCACCTCCGGCCTCCGAACCTTGCCCTTGTCGGACAATTCTCCTCAGATCCTGATCGCCAGGCACATTGATTGGCTCCAGATTGATTTGCGTCTGGTCTTTGCCCTGCAGCGACATCACTTGTCACCGCAACAGACGACAAACACGGGTGGAGAGAGGGGCAAAAGCATGCATTTGTTATGCTGTGCTATTGAGGCACGAATGCAAGAACCAGAAAGAAACGCCTTCTGGTATCGTATGCAAGAAGCATGTGAGCTCTGTGATCCTCTTGCTGCTATTCGGCTCAAGCGCTAATGTAAAGACACCCCTGTCAACTCCGTGCAATGGTTATTTCCCCGAACCGGTGTTTGAACCCTTTTTATCCCTGCTCACTCAAGCCAACGCCGTCGCTTTGCCCAGTCGTAATCATTCATGTCGTATCCTTCTTCAATCGTAGCCTTTGAGAGTTTGCAGCCTGTCTGGGTGTTCGTAATGACGATATAGCCGGGCATTCTCATGATGCACTTTCGCGTTTTTGTGATCGTGCTCCGTTGCTACCCTTGAACAGTGGCTTCGCCGTTGTTATTGCTTTCCTCTGACGCATGAGCTGCGTCGACATTCCAAACCATGATTGGCCCCGAGTATTGCTGTCAACTGGTCAGAAACAATGATATAAACGCAGAAACGAAACTCACAAAGTCGCCAGTCCCAGTCAATGGATCCCACCACCTGCCCAAAATTATCTGTCCGCCGGGGAGCACAACTGCTTGATAGGCCCATAGCTTGTCCGTCACGATGGCCCCAAGGTCATTCCTGGTGAAGCTGACCATGTCGAATCTCTGCCATCCCTCGATGTCATACTGCGCAGGTAAAGCATGGAGCCAGCCTCTCGCCTCGAAGCTGCTACGATGTCAGTCATGTGCATCGCAGATGTATGAAGACTCACTTTGGTTCGTACGCTCTAGGTCCTGTGACTCTGAAATGGATGGGTGCATACCCAGCGTGGCTGGTAGCCTGAATGTTGATCCTTTCGATCCCGTCGATGTCCGCAAAAGCTAGAGGCCAGACAATATCATTTGGGTCGCTGATGCACTCGATCTCATATTCCTGATTGATCAGAGTTTGTCTTATGATTCTCTCGTGTGAAACTCACTTGGAAGCCGCCCCCATCTTCTTCTTCGAGGAACTTGTCGAGAATGTGCAAGCCATGACTGAAGTTCAGACCTCGACGGATGTTCTGCTGTTCTGTGTGCTCGACGTATGCTATTTGTTGTTAGTGGATACACATGACTTCAGTACTGCTGAGGGAACATACCGCACGATCCCTTCCAGAACTTGCCAATGGCATGGGTCCCTCCCGTCAGCTTCGTCTGCCATCCCCGAGGCCGCGCAAGGTCAGGTAGCTCTCTGAACGCGTTAAAAAGAGTTCCGTTCACACGGTGCATGATATGCTCCTTGAAAAAATTGGTCAGATGTAATAGCCATTCCATATTGATGTTGTCTTCTCCGATCGTGAGTGTAACTGGCTCGAGTCTCGACGATGCGTACACCCTTTGTTGAGAGGTACTGAACCCCAATACGGTGTTATCGGATAGTCGACGAAATTCTTCAGTGTAGTCGGCGTCGGAAACGAAAGGTCGCTGGAAGGTCGATAGATGGAAGAGCGTGACCGCGACAGTCTCGTACTTGGAATCATTGCTCACTCCATCTCTGTGGAACACTTTGCGCAGCATGTTCGAATCTCTCGCAAATCGCTCCATAACTGCCACGTTCTTGCTGATTCCGCCCGAGAAGCTCGACTCTGTCAAAAAGTTTAGCAATGACCGCGCGTGTAAAAAGGTATCTGGGTGCCTAGAACCTATGATCATATCGTGGAGCACTACCAGCGTCTCCATCTGGCGCTCATACTCAAGCGGATTTGTGAAATCCGCAGGAGCATTCACCACCAGCTGGCGACGCTGGTAGTGCTTCTTTGCCTCCTGTCCCACGAAAAAGGGAAGGTAGCTTGCCCAGCACTCGGGCTCATCGTATGCCAGCAGAAAACGCCGGCGCCAAAACGTCCCCTTTTCCCCCTCTATCTGGGCCCTAATACTCTTGCAAATGAGTCCGAAAGAGACCATGTCCCTATCAGACCGAATTGCAAGGGCAATGGCCCAGATGATCTGCCAATGAATGTTATCACGGTTCCTTGGGGTATTTAGAGGGATACCAGTATGGCTGCTAGTGGTGTTACACCTCGGGATACTCACCTCGATTGGTGCCGACTCCATTGATCGGCAAGTCGTCGCCGTTGTGGCGGACGACAGTGGGAGAGGTGATGGTGGGGATGGAGGTGATCTGTAAGCTGTCAGAATCAGAGCGCAATGTGCCTGGTTAGTAAATTTGCCAGCAGCGCAGCCAGCAGCGGGTCGTACAGTAAGGAGTGTGGTGACGTTTAGAGGAGAAGAGAGGAGAAAAGATTTTTCAGTGAAGATAGCTATCAAACCTGTATACCGGTATGCTTGGCGCTAATTCGAAAAGGCTAGCTTACCGCGTGATGAAGCACTGGCGACGAGGAATCGGCCAATCACGATGAAAGGACTGGCGTCATTGTTATCATAGAGATGGTCACTAGGTTCGCGATGCAGTCCTTTATTGTTGCCTTATGAAACAGGTGAGTATCCTGATCGACAATCGCGTTATGTGACAATGAGTGTTCAAGATTTCTTTCTGCAGCGAGCCTGTTTGCACTTGTTGCTGCTTTTGCCTGAGTTGGTGATACTAATGGACTGGCAGGAAGCACATGTTCCATAGGATCAAGCATGCAGCAAACAAGAAGTGAACATAAGTGAAGGTGTTAGGACGCAGCCCATGGCATATGGAAACCGCGAAACGCACATGTGTGCAACAGCACAATCGTTCCAAAGCAATCGTGGAAAGAAGGCTGCTCAACACAGTCAGGTTCTCTGCCCCTGACCTCTGGGTAGTATTGAAATTTGGCGATGAGGAGACAATTTGGTAATGAGGAGACAATTTGGCGGTGAGGCGACAATCCTGATTCGCGATTGTGCCAACAATGAGCCCTGGGACAAATGAGTAGATTGCCAGATTGACGGAGCAAACGCACTATAGTCTTTGACACTTTGACACAAAGTTGGAGAGATCACGATTCTTCATTAGTAAGTGCCAGCCCTTGAATACAAACCCCTTTTATTAGCGTTGATAAGCATCACAGCCTTTCGGAGCAAATCACGTACTACCAGATTTTCGAGCCATCGAGCTGATCATACACTTTTCTCTGCCAGTTCCACCATGATTGTTACACGCGTACCGAGAGATCAACCGTGGAAGTGTGGATGAACTATCAGGTCTTGATGAACATAGATTCTATACATACCATAGCTTCGATCCAGACTTTCTATACTTCGAACATAGCATCGGGAGATCAATTGGTACTGACTACCAGATCGTCTTGAGCTACAATCCGCCGCCTGCTTCAGGCCTTGAGCCTGCAGACGTACACCAAGGCCTTGGACCGTAACCTATCAATACTATCTGCAGATCGTGTAGTTCAAATGATACCTTTATGAGCGAGATGTTGATCTTGTGGCTCGCTGAATCTCCTGCTTGTGACTATAGCAAACTGCAAATGCTGACTTAAAAAATCCGGAGATGGATGTGAGGGCATCGAAGAAACATGTGAGGCGGATGCGATGTAGGCAAGGTGAGGTCAACGGATGTGAGGTGAATGGATGTGAGGTGAGAAGTGTGAAGTTGACACGGACGTGGAGCATGTGAAGTCCCGTGGGTGGGGCCTTGTAGAAAGTCTTATCTTATCTCATCGATCTATTGCGGTAGAAATCTCAAAATTTCTGGGTGATCACTCTCCGCAACAGTGCGAATTTCTCAGTCGAGCACATCACCGTCATGGCGGGAATCAAGAGAAGAGCTGATGCGAAAGTAGCTCCAGCAGCGCAGCACACCAAGAAGCAGAAAATTGTGTCGAACAAAACCTCTAGCAGCAAGCCCACTGTTGCCCGGCCTCAGGAACCAGCAAGCTCGGAAGATGACGACGAAGATATCGCCGGTTCCTCTTCTGAAGGCAACGGAGTGGCTGAGGAGCCGACTAGCGCTTCTGACTTAGAAGAGGTGCAAGACATCAAGAAATCAGAGAGGTCCATAACGAACGGGTCGAAACAGTCAGGGAAGGTAGACGGAGAGGGCAAGTTCAAGCGTAAGTAAATGTGCGGCAGCGTCCAAGCAATGGGACTAAACCTCTGTAGTGGACGGTTCCTCGGCCGAAGCACATGCGAAGCAAAGAGCTCTAGCAAAGGAACGAAAAGCGAACAAGCCAAACGCCGACCTGATTGGGAGATCGAAGAAGATTTGGGAGAGACTTCGAAGGAAGTCTCATGTTCCCCTCGAGGAGCGCAAAGAGCTGGTTGCTGAGCTATACGCGATCATAAACGGCCGAGTCCGTGACTTTGTGTTCAAGCACGATAGTGTCAGGGTCATCCAATGTGCGCTGAAGTACGCGAACAAGGAGCAACGGCTCAATATCACCCGCGAGCTCCAATCCGATATGCGTGCATTGGCCGAGAGCAAGTACGGCAAATTCATGGTAGCCAAGATTGTGATGGAGGGTGACCAAGAGATCCGAAATCTCGTGGTTCCAGAATTCTACGGACACATCCGGAGACTGATCAATCACCCTGAAGCGGCCTGGATTGTGGACGATATATACCGACAAGTGGCATCTTCAGAACAAAAGGCCATCATGCTGAGAGAGTGGTACGGAGCAGAATTTGCACTCGATAACAAGATCAAAGAAAATGCTTTGAAGAAGTCCGACAAGCCAACAGCAGAACTGAAGACAATCTTGGAGAAGTCGCCGGAGAAGAGGAAGGTCATCATGCAGTACCTGTATCAGCTCATCAACCAGCTCGTACAGAAGAAGATGACCGGATTTACCATGCTGCACGATGCGATGTATCAGTACTTCATCAATACGACTGCCGGCTCCGAAGAAGCGAACGAGTTCCTTGAAAATCTCAAGTCCGATCTTGACGACCCATCAGGTGGTGGTGACCTCCTGAAGAATTTGGCCTTCACCAAGAATGGCAGCAAAGTGGTTTGCCTTGCACTTGCATACGGGGGAGCCAAGGACCGCAAGCAGATTCTACGAGTTTACCGTGAGACAATCGAGCCAATGGCATTCGATGCTCATGCATACCACGTTCTGTTGACTGCGCTGGAGGTCACCGACGACACCAAGATGAGCGCCAAGTCCATCTTTGGGGAAATGCTCTTCGAAGACGTCAAGAACGAGGATGAACGCGATGAGCGCCTGATCGGTGTTCTCACTCATCGCACGGGTCGCATTCCCTTGCTCTACCACCTCGCTGGCGAAGCTAAGTGGCTGGTGCCCACCGAGACTGCAACGCTCATGGCCGAAATCTACAAGATCCGGGAGACCACATCGAAAAAGGCCGCTGATACTCGTCGCTCCGAGCTGGCCGCTTACCT
Organism: Elsinoe australis; assembly: GCA_007556505.1. Taxonomy (NCBI): domain Eukaryota; kingdom Fungi; phylum Ascomycota; class Dothideomycetes; order Myriangiales; family Elsinoaceae; genus Elsinoe; species Elsinoe australis. The sequence continues at coordinate 1,975,163 of SWCS01000001.1, forward strand.
GTCGAAGCCACTCCTCGCCCTTGTCGGACGCCGAGCAGACGAGCTCTGCACAACCATTCCAGGCTGTCAGGCAGTCGCAGAGATCTTGCTGGACTCGAGCGCCAGTAGCGAAGAGCGATCACCTGCTGTCACTGCTGTTGCAGCGACTTGTGCGGGCGACGCCACCGAGAAGGAGCACATCAGTCACTTGCCAGCAGCAGGCAAGATGCTGCGCTCGTTATGTCAAGGCGGTAAATTTGATATGGAGACGAAGCAGATTGCGAAGCCTGAGCAGCCAGTTGGGTTTGCAAAGGAGTTGTACACGGTCATCAAGGATCAGCTAGTGGAATGGGCCACTGGGCCGAGCAGCTTTGTTGTTGTGGCTATGATTGAAGGGGATGAGTTAGGTGACAAGAAGTCTGATGTATTGAAGACGCTCAAGAAGGGCAAGAAGAGCGTTGAGAAAGCAGCAGAAGGGAAAGACGGCAAACCAAACGCTGGAGCAAAGATCTTGCTCGAGAAGCTATAGTTTCGTTGGATAGATACCCTTCCACATGAAGACACTTGTAGTCATACCTGCCGCCATTGCCCATGAGATCAGACCTTTGAATGAGTCAAATTTACATCGTGTTTGCGTTCTCTATAAAGCCATCGAGACGACATGCTACCTCAGATTTTGAGGTAGCATGTCAGGCCACGAGGCAGCAAATGTCATGTAGATAGACCCACCGAGCGGGTCGCAGCGGCGATACTTGCTTACAGGGAGCAAGCAACTAGTTGGAGCTGAACTTAGTCTTGCACTTTATTCGCTGATGGCAAAAGCAAGCTTTGACGATAACCACGATTCACGTCGATCATTGGACCGGGGACATGTCTAGAAGCACGCGAGACCAAGTTGGCGCTCAGCACAATTCAGGTCGCACCATCGGTCGCCTGCGCCTTGAGTCTGCAAAGGAGGAGCTCCTGTTGAAATGATCAAATGGACGATCCAGTATCTCGTTCAACAGTCGTTGCAACGTCCCGTCCGCAGAACTCAAGCACGGATCTGCCAGCTGAGGAGAAGAGCGAAAAGTGCAGAAAATCTGCAGAGCAAGTGTTCTGGGCGGGAAAATAAGGACCAATCAAGTTAATCACCACTGCTCTGGAAGTTAGCGGCACTGGCCTTACGCTTGCACCGTCTCTGGCCTGGCCTGTGTTTCAAATGCTTCTCCGGTTGTAGCGCCCTGTGCTTGAAGTCCGCAGTTTGTGGATGCAGCGGCACCCTTGTTGGCTATTAATGGATTCCTGACCCGTGAAACCAGTACCCGAGACATTCTTCATCTTCCTCTCACGACTTTGACGCCGCACGCACTGGACAGGCGTTTCCAAAACACAGGGCGCAGTCACTCGTTTCTCTTGCCCTTCAACTGTCGATTATGCCCCGGTAGTGAACGGCGACACCGCACTTTTTCTCAGCAATCTGCTGCGCAGACGGCGCGCTGGTAATGTAATATGGCTCAAGCGGTCAACATCGCGCCGAGTCAGTACTGGTAAGTCGAGCGACTGGAGCGACAATCGTATCGACAAAGTCTAATACGAATGACAGGGAGGGCAACGATGGGCCCTGGTCGACATTCGCGGTACAAATAGGCAATCCTCCACAAACCGTTCGAGTCCTTCCCTCGAGCTCTGGCTCTTCGATATGGGCTGTCTTACCAGAAGGCTGCTCTGCACCTGACGACCCTGCAAATTGCGGCGTGACCCGCGGTGTGTTATACGATCCGGCGAACTCGACGACCTTCCAGCGAGTGGGTAGTAATGACAGTTTCTTTGAACTGCCCTTTGAAACAGAAGCCCCGCTGGGATACACGGGCAATGCGATCATAGGATACGACAATGTTGAGTTGGGCTGGCCAGGTGCCGGCGCGCCTGCGTTGGAAAGCCAGGTCATTGCTGGGTTCGCGACAAAAGATCCCATGTTGGGACTGCTGGGGTTGACACCGAGGCCTGTAAATATCTCATCCTTTGTCGACCGGAAACCAAGTCCCCTGGGCACGTTGGCGAACGTGAACAAGACGGTGCCTAGTTCATATTGGGCCTACACAGCAGGCGCGCGATACCGCACACCACGGACACAAGCCAGCTTAACATTTGGCGGCTACGACTCTCTGCGCGGCGACCTGAGCAAAGGCCTCAATGTCCCAATCGGAACAGACACGACCCGCGATCTGGTAGTCGCAATCAACAGCATCAGCATCACAACCCCATCCACCAACTCCAACGTGAGCGTAGCTGGCCTCCCCATCCTCGCTCTCATCGACTCCGTAGTCCCCGACATCTGGCTCCCCCTCTCGGCATGTCAAGTCTTCGAATCCGCCTTCGGCCTCACCTACAACGAGACCGCAGCCAAATACTTTGTCAACGAAACGCAACACACCTCTCTCCTCGCGCAAAACTCCTCTGTCTCCTTCTCCCTCGCCCCCACCACCTCCGCCCCCACCTCCCAACAACGCACCATCACCCTCCCCTACTCCGCCTTCGACCTCACCGCCTCCTACCCCATCGGCCAGCTCGGCCCCAACGACACTTCGCTATACTTCCCCCTCCAACGCGCCGCCAACTCCACCCAATTCACCCTCGGCCGGACCTTCCTCCAAGAAGCCTACCTCTCCGTCGACTACGCCCGCAACACGTTTTACCTAACCCAAGCCCAATTCCCCACCGACCCGACCTCCTCCCAGCTCATCACCATCCGTGACCCCTCCTCCTCCTCCTCTTCAAGCTCCACCGGCCTCCCACTGGGCGCAATAATCGGCATCGCAATCGGCGCCTTCCTCCTCCTCCTCGCCATCGCTTCCTTCTTCCTCTTCCGCAGATGGCGCAAACGCCGCGCCGAAACCCAAGAGCGCATCTCGGAAGAAGCCCTCACCAAAGCAGACGAGACGCTGCGCCGCCAGAATGCGGAAGAGCTGGACAAGCTCAAGCCGGAGCTCGACGCGACGACCACGGCCGTGGGGCGCGAGCGAGGGCGGTGGGAACTCGACGGCGGCAGCGAGGGGCCCAAGACGCCGTGGAGCGCGTCCGGCGGCGGGAGCGAGGTCGATGTCGACGAGAAGTATCGCTATGGGACGCCGGGGGGTCTGGGGCACGGAGGGACGCACGAGGTCCCGGATCATCAGATCAATGAGGCGGTGGGGAGCGACGGGGCGCATGAGATGAAGGGCGATGGCGTGGTGGGGGAGCTGGATTCGAGGGTGAGGGCGGAGTTGGATGCGGGTGGGGATGGGTGGAAGAGGGGCGCGGTGGAACTGCCGACGGAGAAGTATGATTAGTGCTTCCTTCATCTCTGGGAACGGAAGGGTCAGAGGGATGATTTGGTATGGTGTTCAGGGGGGATTGTACAGGAACATTCTTTGCTTCGGATATCAACCACTTGTTTTGCAGACGATGATTGAGAGGGTCACAGCAGTTCTCCAGCTTAAAGAGATGAAGATGGTGGGAAAAAGGACTTTCATTCCTTTGTGCAAGAAAAGCGCAGGCATCCGACTTGGTTTGACTAGCTACCTTAATCTTCCTAGTAGAGGGTGACAACGAGATTGATGATACTGAAAACTTCTTTTTGAATTGCAAATCTTCCCAAAAACTCCAAGGCGCGAGTCTCTTCTGGGTGAACAATCTGAAAAAGCATGCGTGATGGGATCTGAAGTGAGGCAGATCTGTTGAATGGAAAAAGGACAGTAGGCTCTTCTGCGCCCGTAGCTCAATCTCCAGCCTGCGCCAAATGCAAAATCAATGGACTCGTGGTTTGAAGACGCCCCACGTCACATATGAAGTGATGGGCGTGTAGGTTTCTTGTTTGCCACTGGTGAATAGATGATAGAAGCGTGTTGAGCTTTTGACGCGCAAGTCGGAAGGGTCGTCATACAGTTCTCAATCGATGCTGCTGGTAGAGAACAGGCAGGCCCAAATGCGAAGGTAAGCTGTTGTAGAGCTTAATCCCAAGACAGATTCAGCCCTCGTTACCGAGATCGAAGCGGATGTATTTAGGCACCCCACTCAGAATCATCAGGGTGACTACCAGCATCAACACCGGTATCAAGACTCGCGAAACCGTTCGTAACCTTTGGTTTCTGGGGCTGAGCCTGCTTGACGATCTTCGGCGGTGCGACCACTTCAGGAGCAGGGTTCGCCCTGGTCTCAGAAGGAGCGTCGCTACCAGTGCGATTGTGGCCCTTCTTGCTCTTCTTAGTGCCAACAGTGGCCCACCCGGACTCGTCTTCGCTCGCCTTGGTCGCCGTTTGAAGGGCGTCGTGCTCGGACAGGCCGTTCTGGGCGCCGTTCACGGTGGTGGGAACGACACTGGCCTGGGCGTTGCCGACGGCAGGCTTCTCGGCGCGGTCGAAGGTATCGAGCAGAGGCTGGACGGCTGGGGCGGCGCTGGCTTGCTTAGGGGCGTCCCAGGCGCTGCTGGAAGGGGCTTTGGCTGATTGAAGACCGTTCTTTGCTGGCTCTCCACGTGCTTCACGGGCAGTACGGCGCTGGGCTTCGAGTTTGGCTTGACGTTCACGTTCTTGCTCTTGCTGAAGCGCCTTGCGGTCCTCGTTCTTCTTCTTGTTCTGACGCTGCCTCTTAGTCTCGGCGGTCTCGAATTCCTTCTGGGGACGTGGGGCACGTTGGGGAGCTGGGTTGGCGGGTGAGGTCAGGCGGAGAACAGAAGGTCCAGAGGCTGCGGGCTCGAGCATGTCAGATACATCGCCTGCTTGGAGGGATGGCGAGACATTGGGTGACATGTCGTCGTCTGCCTCTGCGCCAGTCGAAGAAGCACCCGAGGAGGCACCAGGGTTGCTCTCGAGTGCGGACGTCTTGACAGTCTTGGTGCGAGACGCATCCTTGGAGGGCACGCTCAAGTTGGTGCCTTTCCTCACGTTGGCCATCTGTTGTGCCCATGCCTGGTCCGCTCCATCGTCCTTCTCCGGTTCTTCGATCTTGACAGCTACTGGTGCTGCAGGCTGGGTCTGTGTCTTGCCTTTGCCGCCCTTTCTCTTCTTGGCACCTTCCGTGGCCGAGAGCTCTGCCTGTTCCCGGGAAGAGGTGACTGGAGCATCGCTGCCACTGAGTTCTGGCGCATCCTGTCGCTTTTTGGCCTTTGGCTCCTTTTTGGCTGCTTTTGGCTTCTCTTGCGATCCTTCTGAAGCTGTGCCAGATCGGCCTCTTGTCTGCTGTGGCTTCTTACCGGTTTGTGTGTAGTAGTAGTATGCCCCACCGAGGACGGTGGATGCCACTGCCCACGAGACGATTGGATTCATGCTGCCTCGTATTCCTTTGGAGCGCGATGTAAGTTCCTGAATGCGGTGCTATGCCGCAAGTGAGATTGAAAGTCTTGCACCCTGTACTAAGCAATGGGTGCTCTCTTGCAAAGTAATCGTGCAAGAAAGTATGCAAGGGTCGCCGGTTGAGTGTGGTTGAGCTCTTTGAGATGGGAGAAAACAGCTGAGGACAGCTAGACCGCGCGTACTCGTCTATGCCGCCATAATTGTTGTCCCTGAGGATTATTTATTCAATTCTCGTGCGCATCAACTTGATGCAGGTTCCGGCGAGTTAATTGTGAACTCTGAAGCTCATGCAGGATGCCGTTGGCAGGAATTGGAGATGGACGGTGGAAAGGTGTCCTGAGCACAACGACGCAATGGACATTCCCCGGGAGCGTGCCGTCGTGGATCCATGATTGGAGAAGCAAGCACGGGTCACATCACCACCACACACAGCCCACAGCCCGCAGCCCACACAACTCTGTCCCTCGCTTCCTCCCCCTTCTGTACAAGCGCCAATCAAATCTCGTCGAGTCAAGTCCTCATGCACAGAAGACACTTGGCCCTTGCTAGAAGCGGTCTTGTGCATCTGGCGCCTCTACGGGAAGCTGTGCCGCGCGTGGTCGAAATTGATTGACATGTGCAGTGGGGATCAAGCTCGTTATCGATGCTTTTCTAACGGCAGCCCTCAACGAAAGTCCGAGCAGCATGGCAGATAACAAAAGTTCTTCGAGAAGCAAGTATCATCAAAGAGCGTCTGGATTGTGTCCAAGTTCCTCCCTCAAAATGCAAAAGTCAATAGCTACAGGTAAGAAGCAAACCACCATTCGTCCCTTTTTCGTATCCAAGAGCCCGCTCGAATCTACATGGACCGTGGTCGTGACGCCTTGTGCATTGCAAGGTGGCGCCTGTGCCTGCGGGCTCTGCTGGGCGTCTTGCCAACGTAGTCGTCACTTTCCTGGATCTTTCCATCACGGCAGACAGTACCGTCTGCAGCTTGAAGCCAGGACTCGATCTTGCCAAAGTTGCAGAGAGCAAACTGCTTCTCGCCGTTGCATACAACCTGTCCATCTGCGTTACATGTCATGTTCGCCGCATCTGCGGGAGCAGAGGCGGGAGCGGGAGCGGGAGAATCTGAAGACACTGACGAGGAGTCGCCGGACTGTTCACCAGTAGAGCCGGAGGCCGGTACTTGAGCTACAGGAGGCGCGGCAGGTGGCTTGACCGGCACTGGTGTTGGCGCCACAGGGGCCTCAGTTGTGGTGGTAGTAGTCTGGTCTCCGCCAGTGTAGCCTCTGTTTGCGCCCATGTCTAGTCCACCGTCGGTGGCAGGTGGTGCGTATCCAGTCGGCTCGCTTTGAGCTGAGCTGGAGCTGCTGCTAGGAGTCGGTGGCGAAGGAGCAGGTGCCGGCGCAGATGGTGCAGGCACGCTTCCGCCACCGTATCCTCCACTCGGTGGTGGGTTAGATCCAGCAGCACATCCGTTTCCGGTTCCTTCTACAAAACCGTACTGGTCACCGCCAGTCACGGCGTACTTGCCAGGGTTGGGAACGACCAAATTCTCCGAATTGAGCGGCTTGTGGCATGACGATGACTGGAGGTTGGGAAGGAATAGATCTGGAAGCGAGTTGAAAGCAGAGTCGTCGCTGGCTCCACCAGACACGTTGATGGGAGCGCAATTCATGTAAATTTCTTCGCGAATGCCGAGTCGGGGCATCCAGGTCCAGGCCAAAACTGCCTCTCCGTCCTGAACCTCTTCGGGCATCTCCCATGGAAGAGGGGCAGCCCAATTGTTGCCATCAGATGCGATTGGGCAACCACCTTGCCATGTCTTGATGACTTTGAACTTGCTGGAGCTGGTAGGATCTAGGTCGCGCGTGACACTGAGCTGACATGATCCGCCACCGTGGGTAACGTAGTTGTCCCATTTCAGGTTGTAGGTCTGGCCGACAGTGATGTCGTTGTTGCCTTGGCTCTGCAGGGGCTGTCCGTTCACTTTCTTGCAGGGGTAATCAGAGCCGTCAGGGTTGAGAGGGTCTCGCTTGTAATCCGGTTTCTGGAACACAAAGGGTGTGGGCTCGGTCAAGATAAGATGTGCAGAGCTGATGCTGCTCAGGGCAGCCAGGGCCAAGAGGGAGCTGGTCGTAAAAGAGTACATCTCGATATGATAACGATGTGTTGATAGAAATGAATGTTTCAAGAGTAAGACTCGCCAAAGGATCGTGATTTGATAGTCCTGACCAGAGGACAATGTGACCAGCACGGGTATGCAGTAAAGGAATGACAAGAAGATGGTATTCAGGGCAGGAAAATAAGGGATACCAACCTTTTGTAGAGCAAAAGTCTGTGCAAGGCTCAATGCTCCTTCAGCCCAATGCTCAGGAGGAATCGCACACACAAGGCGGAGGCATCGGCGGTACGCCAATAAGAAACCGCGGTACTACTCAGAAATTGTGTCTAAATGCAAAAGCTGAGGGAACCATGTACGAGAAACATTCAGATTGCCGGTGTGAGTGGAGGACCTTGCTGTGGGGAGAACCACTGTTGGTGATGCGCAGAAACGAATCAGAAGAGGGCAAGATGGCCGCAGAGCCGCGTATAGTCCGCGAACCGGTGTTGGAGATGCTAATATGCTGGCACCTCCCGAGTCAAGATGCCTGAATGATGAACTGACCAAGGGAAACATGATTTTGTGATTCATAGCTGATCGAAATCGTCAGCGACAGAAGAAGGCGAAGTAACGTGTTATGTTCGACACCAATGAAGGGTTGATAATACGTGTTGGCGAAGACGAGGCTGATGGTATTCATTATGGTAGCCGAAAAGGCTGTCGGGCTAGGCGGGCGTCCACTGTCGAAGAGGGTATCGGCTTTGGAGGAGAGCATTTCCAATAGCGAGCCATTGATCACCAGCGAGTGGCTGCGCACTGGAAGAGACCACTTGATACGAAGTTCTTGTTCTGGTTCACAGAGTGCATGCGAGGTTCCTGCTGCGGTGTGGCTGTGCTGTACCATGACCGAGTCCTCAGCTTCGCTCAGCTCGAAATTGCACGGATGATCCAGACTCTGCCAAGCGATCTGCAAGACAAGAAATTGCGGCGTGTTTCATATATAGAATGGCATCAAGTCGTCCCTGCCAGCTCGAAGGAACTTGATGATCAAGAAGTCCCAGCTCTCTTCACAGCTACACGGTCATCGTATCGTGTCTGTCCAGCTTGTCTCGCTTCGCTGCCACGCGGCAGAATGCGACGCTACGGTACCTTGAGGTTAGCATCGATTGACATCGCACATGGAATTTGCCCGGATTCCCTCTCCATGATATGCGATATGGTCTTGCTCCGTGGATTCATGGCGATGACAGGTAAATGAATGACGGAGGAACGTTATGACGGCGAAGATGGAGATAGATCTACAGCGGTTTTCAGGCTCGGCGTCCCCTCTTGGCGTCTGTCGCAATTTGTTAGCCAGCCTCATAGAAACAACGACAGATCCAGAGAAGCTTACTAAATAACGAATTGAAGCTGTAGAAATTGCTATAATACACTAATATTAGTAATATTAAGGTATAGTAGTTACTAACTAGTATAGATCCTTATAGCTTATAATGCTTTACTATACTAGCATGCCTATGCTACTAAATTGATCCTTACTAGCCTCTTTACTAAGAAGCAAATTACTATAGCTTATAATGTTTCTATCTACTTAGTTAGATAATATAAAGCTAATCTATATACATTTAGTACTATAGAGACTCTATATATACTATATAGCTCTCTCTATATTATTACTTCTCTAGCTCTATATACTCTTCTTATAGCTCTAATCTATAAGCTATTAATATATATAGACAAGATAGTAGTATTCCTTTATAACTAATTTAGTATTAAGGTATCCTTACTAACTATTTACTATACTCTAGCTACTATTAGCTAGAATTATAAGGTAACTTAGAAGATTACTATATAGTAATCTTAAGTACTATATAATGCTTATATAGCTATTATAAGCGCCTTTAAGCTCTTCTAGCTAGTCTTTATAGATAAATCTAGATATAATAAGAGAGTTAGTATTTATAAAACTAGTTAGTTACTAAGAGAGATAATACTAAAAGAGATAGTAAACTATAAGTATAGTAAGTAGATATATATACTACTAGCCTATACTATAAATAGTATTATTACTACTAATATCTTTACTAGCTATACTAACGAGGAGTACTTTACTAACTAGCTTAAAGAGTATATTCTACTACTTTACTTTCTTTTCTCTAGACTATATTCTATACTATTAATAGATAATGTCTTCTTCTATAGATCTTACTAGATTAGTAAGATATTAGAAAAAGTAGGTATTAAGCTTATCTATTTACTACTATACTTACTAGATTTTAATCTAATTAAGGAGTTCTTTACTAATCTAAAAGTAATAATCTAGTAGTATATTATAAACTATCTAAACTAGGTTATATATAAGATAAAATAGTAAGCTAAGAATATAGTATTCTACTTTAGAAAGATAGAGATTAGAGTATAGTCTTAAGAGATATAAATATAATTAATTTAGTTAGATCTAGCTAGCTAGATTCTTAATAAGGTTAACTATAAACTTACTATACTATACTAACAAGTATGTTTATATAACTTTAGTAGTATATTTATACTCTATCTACTCTATATACTCTATAGGAGAGACACTAGAGATAATAGAGTACTTTATATACTAAGACTTTATATACTCTATAGATACTCTTATAGAGTCTATAGAGCATATCTAATGTATATAGAGTAATAATTATATAATAGGCTTAGTATCTTAATTAGTTCTAAGCTCCTAAGTCTAGTTTATAATATTACTCTCCTTCTTTATTTAAGTTATCCTAATAAGTAAGTATCTGTCCTTAATTCTAATTACTATATACTAATAATGTCTCTAAGTTAATAAAGATATAGAGAGTCTAGTATATCTATATAAAAGAACTTTTTAAAATTTATTAAACTTTTTAATACTAATATACCTTAAGCTTATTTCTATTATTAGTTAAAGAGTTTAGACTATAAGGTCTATATTTAGTTAGGTATTTATAGTTAATATATTATAAGTAACTATTTAGATTATAATATTTAAGTAACTAAGTTAGAATAGTAGTATCTCTAGTCTAAGTACATTTAGTTATAGAAAGAGTTAGCTATTACTAAGAAGGTATAGAAGAAGGTAGAAGAGGCTTATTAAAGAGCTATAGAAGCTAAGCTCTAGCTTTATAGTAAAATATAGAAACTAGAGAATAAAGTAGAGAAGGTAATCTCTTTAGAGAAGACTTATATTAGAGTCTTAGAATAGAAGAAGTTAGTAGAGTCTTTAGATTCTATTCTTTCTTAGAATAACTAGTTGTTTATGTCTAACTCTAACTAGGATTCCTTAATAGATAGTAACTAGAGTATATTATTATAAACTAACTAAGCTAGAAGCTTAGGACTAATTAAGTTACTAAGCTAGTTACATGACTTAAGTACCCTATATAAGATAAGCACGCTCTAGAGACTCTATAGACGTCTTTATAGAGTATATAGGGCCTTAGTATATAACGTGCTCTATTAATCCTATTACTTCTCTTATAGAGTATATAAAGAAGATAGAGTAAGATAACTTTACTTTAGATATATAAGTACTATTATTAGTATAGTATAGTAAGTTTATAGTTAATCTTATTAAGGATCTAGCTAGCTAGATCTAACTAAATTAATTATATTTATATCTCTTAAGACTATACTCTAATTCTTATCTTTCTAAAGTAGAATACCTTATTCTTAGCTTACTATTTTATCTTATATATAACCTAGTTTAGATAGTTTATAACATTTTAACTACTCTTACTATAGATAGGATTATTTATAAGAGTATATAAGTTACTCTTACTCTAAGTTACTATTAGTATCTTTAGTTATAAGTAAACTAGAAAGGCTTTACTTAGATAATATGTCTACTACTAGATCTATCTTAAAGAAGTACTACTACTCTTCTAGAAATAAAGAGTCTTATAATAGTAAGTATAGAATTAATATAGAACCTTTCTATAGAGACTATACTTAACTTAAGTACTTTCTTATTTAACTTAAGACTTTATTTAAGCTAGAAGAAAGTAGGTACTCTACTTACTTATTAAGAGTCCTATATGCCTTATCTAGGCTTTAAGAATTAGCCTTCTCTTAGTTTAAACCTTATATTAGAGACTATCTTACTAATACTCTAGAGAATAAAATAAAGACTATATTCTCTAACTTTAAGAAGTTTAAGAAAGAAATTAAATAAGTCTTTAATATATCTAATAAGAAAAGAGTTATAGTAATAAAGATATACTAACTTAAGTAATATAGATTAGCTACTTAATACTATTTATAGTTCTAATAACTAGCTATATATCTAGATTAGAATAATAGTACTAAAGCCTTAGCTTACTATAAAGAGCTTAGTAACTCTATTAAAGACTAAATACTAGAAGAGCTACTAAACGACCTTAAGTAGCTAATTAACATGTCTATTTATATTAATAACTAACTTTATAAAAGATAAATAAAAAAGAAAAGAGAATACTATACTATACTATAGTACTCTAAGAATAATAAAGACTATAGAGACCTAATAGAATTAGATACTATATACTAAGGCTATTCCTTATAGAATAAAGATTAGTATAAGAATAAATTTCTTAATAGAAAGAAAAGAGAGAAATATATAAGAGAGAACCTATATTTTAAGTATAAAAGACCTAGACATTAGGCTAGAGACTACTAAGTAGAGACGCTAGCTAATAGATTATATATAATAATAGCTAGGCTAGTAAAGAAAAAGACTAATACTACTATAGAAGATCTAATAACCTATAGTATAGACATAGAAATATAGAAGGAACCTAAACTAGTTTAAGAAAGTAACATTTCTTCTAAAGATACTAATAAAAACATAATCTATAATAATAAATAGCTAAGTTATAGAACCTTATTATAGATAGTATATTATAATAATACTTGTCCTATTTACTTATTAGATAAGTAAGAAGCTAGATAGTTTCTATATAAGCTAACTAAGTATAGGAGCTAGAAGCCTTATTATCTATATAAAAACCTAGAAACCTTTACTATAATAGAGACTAAAGAAGAACTATAATATTATAAGATTATTAATAATAATAATCTATATACTCTTCTACTTATAGATAAGTAGGATTATATGCCTAACTATAGTAGAGTAGGATCCTTAGTCTATAGCTCTTATAGTAAAATAAAGATAAGGACATATCTAGTAATACTTTAGAAATATACTATATAAGAATATAAGTATAAGTACTTAATTTATTCTTATAATATTATAAGAGATAATATAGTAGACTTATTAGTAGTAGCTAAATTCTTAGTTATAAGTAGAATAGAGAGCTATAGTTAGATAAGAGAATATAGATATACTACTAATAAACTAGGAGATCTAGAGAGTAAAGAGAAATATAAGGTTTCTACTACTATAATAGTATATAACTTTAGCTAAATAGTAGAAGAATCCTCCTTAGATAAGAGTAGTAATGATAATAATAGAGAAAACATTATACTAGAAGATATATAAGCTTATATAATAGGAATATAGAAAAACTATATAATAGTACTTATATATTACTAGAAGATCTAGTAAAATACTAATACTAAAGGAACGTTTATTACTTATAACCTAACGTTCCTAATATAACTAAACGCTAGGATAATACTAATTAAAATATATAAAGAATAAGTATAATATTAATACTAGACACATAATACTATTTATAGACATTAGAGACATTTTAATCTAATAGTCTAAGTTAATACTATAGACAAATATACTATTATTAAAATTATATACTAGATAAGGACTAGAGGATAGAAACAATAAGTTAATCTCTTCTTAAACATAATATAAGCAAAAGTCATAGTAAAAAACTATTAGGTTATTACTATAAGAGACTAAATAATAATCTAATCTAGAGTCTCTATATTATAAAAATTAGTATCTTAAACTACTTTATATTTTAAATTAACATTTAAGGAATTAAGCTATAGGCTATAATAGATTTAGAAGTAAACTAAAGCTACGTATTAAAGACTATAGCTAGCTAGCTTAAAAACTACTAAGTAACTAAAGAATTACTATACCTATTTATAAATACTAGTAGAATATTAATAGATAATAAGAATAGAATAATTATAAAAGAATTATAAAACGTTATACTTACTATTAGAATATATATAGAAAAGTAGAACATTAATATTATAGACATATAATATAATATAGTATTAGGAATAGACTAGCTATAATAATATAATCTAGAAGTAGACTAGATAAAAGAAATATTTAATTTCTCTAAGTATAATTATAGAATATAGAAAGTACGATCGGCTTTATAGATACTAACTATAAGGATAGTTTAGGTATAACTAATAGTTAGAGTACTTATAAGTATAAGTAAGAAGACTCTTCTACTAGAATATAAAGAATTTAAAGAGTTATTTAAAGAAAAAGAAGATAGGGCTACCTTACTAGAATATAAGCTATAGGACTATAAAATACCTTTTAAAGAAGGTAAAACCCTAACATATTACTAAGGCCTTATACTCTTATTAAAGAAGAAATAAGACTTCCTTAAGAAGTATATTAATAAGTATCTTAAGAAAGAATTTATATAACTATTAAAATTACTAATTATATATAGAGTACTATTTATACTTAAAAAGAATAGATTACTATAACTATATATTAATTACTAGAAACTTAATATAATTACTAGGAAGAATTATTACTCCTTACTAAGAATAGATAAACTTTAAGATTAACTACTAGAAGCTAAATAGTTTACTATAATTAATATTAGAGACGCCTATTACTAAATATAGATAAAGGAAGATAATAAATAGAAGACTATGTTTAGGACACGCTAGAGACTCTATAAGTACCTAGTTATATCTTTTAGATTAACTAATATACTAGCCTCCTTCTAGGAATTAATTAATAATACTTTATAAGAGTATCTAGATAACTTTATTACTACTTATCTTAATAACGTCTTAATATTCTCTAAGACTTATAAGAAACACATATAGCATGTACGTCTAGTGCTTACTAAGCTAAGAGAAAAGGCCTTACTAGTAAAACTATTAAAGTATAAGTTTTACTAACATAGTATATAGTTTCTAAAATATGTTATATTAACTAAAGGCATTAGACTTAATCTAAAGAAGATTAAATTAATAAAAGACTAGCTAGAACTAATAATAGTTAAGGAGGTTTAAGTACTACTTAGGTTCTTTAACTACTATTATAAGTTTATTAAAGACTTCTCTAAGATAGTAGTACTAATATCTAACCTTATTAAGAAGGAGATAAGCTTTAACTTTAGTAAAAAGTATAAATAGGCCTTTAAGAAGCTATAGTATTAGTTAACTATAGTACTAGTATTAATACTTTTTAATCTAGAATAATAAGCTATACTTAAAATAGATGCCTTAGACTATATAATAAGAGTATACTTAGTCTAAAGAGACTTAAAAGATCTAAAGAGAGTATAAAAGCCTATTATATATTACTTAAGAAAAATAACTAGACTAGAACTTAATTATAATATTTATAATAAGGAACTTCTTATAGTAGTAGAAGTATTCTAAGAATAGAGAGTATATCTAGAAGGAATAACTATACTAGTATAAGTCTATATAGACTATAAGAATCTCTTCTATTAGATAATAACTAAGGTTCTTAATAGAAGATAAGTTAGATAGTTAGAAACACTTATAAGCTATAATTTCTAGATATACTATATATAAGGAATAGAGAATAGTAGAGTAGATGCTCTAAGCTAATAGCTAGATTATATAAAGAACATAACTAATATACTTATATTAATACTTAAAGAAAGTAATAGAGTATTAATATATAAGTATCTAGAGATAGAGTAGTTATATACTCTCTAATAGAAGCTTATAAAAGAATAAAAACTAGACGTTATAAGAGAATACTATAATACTCTAATAGCTAGATATACTAGAATTAATAAAATAATTAAACTAATAATAAGGAATTACCTATAGAAAGGACTCTAAAATAATATTAAGGCATATATTAGTAACTATAATATATACTATAAATCTAAATACTCTAGGCATAAACTATATAGGCTATTATAACTATTATAACTACTAATAATGCCTTAGGAGTTAGTTATAATAGACTTTATTAGACTACTATTACTTTTAGAAGAACCTCTTATAGATATAAAGTATAATAGTATACTAGTATTAGTAGATAAGCTAATAAAGTACTATTACTTTATGTCTTATCTAACTATAGTAATAGTAGAAGACATAGCATTTATCTTTTTAAAAATAATTATTTTATAATATAGAGTACCTAAGGAACTTATAATAGATAGAGACAAGCTCTTTATATTATAATTTTAGTAGTTACTTATAGACTAACTAGGAATTTACTATAAGATATTAACATTATTCTACTCTTAAATAGATAGATAAATAGAAAAGATAAATTAGATACTAGAATAGTACTTATGTTATTACTTAAACTATAACTAAGACAATTAGGTTACTCTACTACTAATTATATAACTAGTAATTAATAATAGGAAGACAACTATAGAGCTATTATCTTTCTTTACTAATTATAGAATTAAGTCTAATCTTTATAGACAACTATAAGAAATTCGACTTATTATAGAAAAAGCTAAATAAAATATTAATAATATTATAAAGCTATATATAAAAATAAGCTAAGATATAAAATTTATTAATAAAAGGATAATAATCTATATAAACTATAAAAGGGCTATAGGACTATCTTTAAAAGAAAGGAGAGTAGCCTATATTATTTATAAAAACATTAAAATAAAATAACTAAGTAAGAAACTTAATTATACTAAACTAGGACCTTTTAAGATACTAGAGAAACAGTTAGAAAACGTCTATAAACTAGCTCTATTAAAAATAATAAAAATATACCTAGTGTTCTATATATCTTTATTAGAACTTATACTACTAAATACTAGACTAGGACTAATAGAACTAGTAGATAGCTACTATACTTAACTAGAGTATAAAGTTAAGATAATACTATAATAAAAGAACATTAAAGGTAAATAGTATTATCTAGTCTACTAGAAAGGATATTAGTATAGTAAGAATATATAGGAACTAGAAAAACACCTACTTAACTACTACTAGATATTATAGGCGTTTTGCTAGAGGCACTCTAGTTACTACCTAATATAAGATCCTAGTTAGGATTTAGTATATATAGGCGATCGTTCTATAGAAGTATAGAGTCTAGAGACTCTAATAACTCCTCCTATTCTAAAACCCTAATATAAGTCTCTTCTAAAGAGATTATCTTCTTTATCTTATTTTCTAGTTTTTATATTTTACTATAAAGGTATAGCTTAGCCTCTATAGCTCTCTAACGAGCCTCTTCTACCTCTTTCTATACCTTTTTAATAGTAGCTAACTCTTTTCTTATCTAGATATACTTAGAGTAAAGGTACTACTATTCTAACTTAGTTATCTAAATATTATAATCTAAGTAGTTACTTATAATATACTAACTATAAATACCTAACTAAATATAGATCTTATAGTCTAGACTCTTTAACTAATAATAAGAATAAGCCTAAGGCATGTTAGTACTAAATAGTTTAATAAACTCTAAAAGATTCTTTTATATAAATATACTAGATTTACTTTATTTTTAATAACTAGGAGACATTATTAGTATATAGTATATAGGATAAAGAAAGGATACTTACTTATTAGAATAACTTAACTAAAGAAAGAGAGTAATATTATAAACTAACTAAGCTAGAAGCTTAGGACTAATCAAGTTACTAAGCTAGTTACGTAACCTAAGTACTCTATATAAGATAGATATACTCTAGAGACTCTATAGACATCTCTATAGAGCATATAGAGCCTTAGTATATAACGCGCTCTATTAACTCTATTACTTCTCTTATAGAGTATATAGAGAAGATAGAGTAAGATAACTTTACTTTAGATATATAAGTACTATTATTAGTATAGTATAGTAAGTTTATAGTTAATCTTATTAAGAATCTAGCTAGCTAGATCTAACTAAATTAATTATATTTATATCTCTTAAGACTATACTCTAATCTCTATCTCTCTAAAGTAGAATACCTTATTCTTAGCTTACTATTTTACTTTATATATAACCTAGTTTAGATAGTTTATAATACGTGTCTAGTAAAACTCTTATAATATCTAGTAGTAGTTAAGTAAGTGTTTTTCTAGTTTCTATATGTCCTTACTATACTAATATCCTTTCTAGTAGACTAGATAATAGCGTTTACTATAAATTCTCTTTTACTAGAGTATACTTTCGACTTTATATTCTAGCTAAGTATAGTAGCTATCTTCTAGCTCTATTAGTTCTAGTCTAGTATTTAGTAGTGTAGGTTCTAATAGTAATATATAGAATACTAGGTAAATCCTTATTATATTTAGTAGAGCTAGTTTATAAACGTTTTCTAATTGTTTCTCTAGTATCTTAAAAGGTCCTAGTTTAGTATAATTAAGTTTTTTACTTAGTCTCTTTATTTTAATGTTTTTATAAACGATATAGGCTACTCTCTTCTCTTTTAGAGATAGTCCTATAGCTCTTTTATAGTTTATATAGATTATTATTCTTTTATTAATAAACTTAATATCTTAATTTATTCTTATATATAGCTCTATAATTTTATTAATGTTTTATTTAGCTTTTTCTATAATAAGTTAAATTCCTTATAGTTGTCTATAAAGATTAGGTTTAATTCTATAATTAGTAAAGAAAGGTAATAGTCCTATAGTTGTTTTCCTATTATTTATTACTAGTTATGTAATTAGAAGTAGAGTAACCTAATTATCTTAGTTATAGTTTAGATAATAATATAAGTACTATTCTAGTATTTAATTTATTCTCTCTGTTTGTCTATCTATTTAAGAGTAAAATAATATTAATATCTTATAGTAAATTCCTAGTTAGTCTATAAGTAATTACTAAAATTATAATATAAAGAGCTTATCTCTATCTATTATAAGTTCTTTAGGTACTCTATATTATAAAATAATTATTTTTAAGAAGATAAATGCTATGTCTTTTACTATTACTATAGTTAGATAAGACATAAAGTAATAGTACTTTATTAGTCTATCTACTAATACTAGTATACTATTATACTTTATACTTATAAGAGGTTCTTCTAAAAGTAGTAGTAGTCTAATAAAGTCTATTATAACTGACTCCTAAGGCATTATTAGTAGTTATAATAGTTATAATAGTCTATATAGTTTATATCTAGAGTATTTAGATTTATAGTATATATTATAGTTACTAATATATACTTTAATATTATTTTAGAGTCCTTTCTATAGGTAATTTCTTATTATTAATTTAATTATTTTATTAATTCTAGCGTGTCTAGCTATTAGAGTATTATAGTATTCCTTTATAATATCTAATCTCTATTCTTTAGTAAGCTTCTATTAGAGAGCATATAACTACTCTATCTCTAGATACTTATATATTAATACTCTATTACTTTTCTTAAGTATTAACATAGGCATATTAGTTATGTTCTTTATATAATCTAGCTATTAGCTTAGAGCATCTACTTTACTATTTTCTATTCCTTATATATAGTATATCTAGAAGTTATAGCTTATAAGTGTTTCTAACTATCTAACTTATCTTCTATTAAGAATCTTAGTAGTTATTTAATAGAAAAGGTTCTTATAATCTATATAGACTTATACTAGTATAGTTGTTCCTTCTAGATATACTCTCTATTCTTAGAATGCTTCTACTATTATAAGAAGTTCCTTATTATAAATATTATAATTAAGTTCTAGTCTAGTTATTTTTCTTAAGTAATATATAATAGACTTTCATACTCTCTTTAGATCTTTTAGATCTCTTTAGACTAAGTATACTTCTATTATATAGTCTAAGGCGTCTATTTTAAGTATAGCTTATTATTCTAGATTAAAAAGTATTAATACTAGTACTATAGTTAACTAATACTATAGCTTTTTAAAGGCCTATTTATATTTTTTATTAAAGTTAAAGCTTGTCTCCTTTTTAGTAAGGTTTAATATTAGTACTACTATCTTAGAGAAGTCTTTAATAAACTTATAATAGTAGTTAAAGAACCTAAGTAGTACTTAAACCTCCTTAACTATTATTAGTTCTAGCTAGTCTTTTACTAATTTAATCTTCTTTAGATTAGGTCTAATACCTTTAGTTAATATAATATATTCTAGAAACTATATATTATATTAGTAAAACTTATATTTTAATAGTTTTACTAGTAGGGCCTTCTCTCTTAGCTTAGTAAGTACTAGACATATATACTATATATGTTCCTTATAAGTCTTAGAGAATATTAAGATATTATTAAGATAAGTAGTAATAAAGTTATCTAGATACTCTTATAGAGTATTATTAATTAATTCCTAGAAGGAGGCTAGTATATTAGTTAATCTAAAAGGTATTACTAGGTACTTATAGAGTCTCTAGTATATTCTAAACATAGTCTTCTATTCTTTACTCTCCTTTATCTATATTTAGTAATAGACGTCTCTAATATTAATTATAGTAAACTATTTAGCTCCTAGTAGTCGATCTTAAAGTTTATCTATCCTTAGTAAAAGATAATAGTTCTTTCTAGTAATTATATTAAGTTTCTAGTAATTAATATATAGTTATAATAATCTATTCTTCTTAGATATAAATAGTACTCTATATATAATTAGTAATTTTAATAGTTATATAAATCCTTTCTTAAGATACTTATTAATATACTCCTTAAGGAAATCTTATTCCTTCTTTAATAAGAGTATAAGGCCTTAATAATATGTTAGGGATTTACCTTTCTTAAAAGATATTTTATAATCCTATAGCTTATATTCTAGTAAGGTAGCCCTATCTTCTTTCTCTTTAAATAACTCTTTAAACTCTTTATATTCTAGTAGAAGAGTCTTCTTGTCTATACTAGCAAGTACTCTAATTATTAGTTATACCTAGACTATCCTTATAGCTAGTATCTATAAAGCTAATTATGCTTTCTATATTCTATAATTATACTTAGAGAAATTAAGTATTCCTTTTATCTAGTCTACTTCTAGATTATATTATTATAGCTAGTCTATTCCTAGTACTATATTATATTATATGCCTATAATATTAATATTCTATTTTTCTATATATGTTCTAATAGTAAGAGTAACGTTTTATAATTCTTTTATAATTATTCTATTCTTATTATCTATTAGTATTCTACTAGTATTTAAGAGTAGATATAGTAATTTCTTATTTACTTAATGCTTCTTAAGCTAATTAGCTACTATATTAGACACATAGCTCTAATTTACTTCTAAATCTATTATAGCTTATAGTTTAACTCCTTGAATATTAATTTAGAAAATAAAGTAGTTTAAGAGACTAATTTTTATAATATAGAGGCTCTATAATAGGTTATTATTTAGTTTCTTATAGTAATAACCTAGTAGTTTTTTATTATAATCTTTACTTATATTATGTTTAAAGATAGATTAACTTATTATTTCTATTCTCTTGTCCTTATCTAGTATACGATTTTAATAATAGTATATTTGTCTATAGTATTAACTTAGATTATTAGATTAAAGAGTCTCTAGTATCTATAAATAGTATTATATATCTAATGTTAATATTATACTTGTTCTTTATATACTTTAATTAGTATTATCCTAGTATTTAGCTATATTAGGAACGTTAGGTTATAGATAATAAACGTTCCTTTAGTATTAGTATTTTACTAGATCTTCTAGTAATATATAAGTACTATTATATAGTTTTTCTATATTTTTATTATATAGGCCTATATGTCTTCTAGTATAACATTTTCTTTATTATTATTATTATTACTACTCTTATCTAAAGAGAATTCTTCTACTATTTAGCTAAAGTTATATACTATTATAGTAGTAGAAACCTTATACTTCTCTTTACTCTCTAGATCTTCTAGTTTATTAGTAGTATATTTATATTCTCTTACCTAGCTATAGCTTTCTATTCTACTTATAATAGAGAACTTAGCTACTACTAATAGATCTACTATATTATCTTCTATAACATTATAAGAGTAGACTAAGTCTTTATACTTATATTCTAGTTTAGTATATTTCCTTAGTATTACTAAACATATTCTTATCTTTATTTTACTATAAGAGCTATAGATAGAGGATCCTACTCTACTATAGTTAGGT
Source organism: Elsinoe australis (assembly GCA_007556505.1). Classification (NCBI taxonomy): domain Eukaryota; kingdom Fungi; phylum Ascomycota; class Dothideomycetes; order Myriangiales; family Elsinoaceae; genus Elsinoe; species Elsinoe australis. Next base: position 1,996,757 of record SWCS01000001.1, read on the forward strand.
ATATAATCCTATCTATCTATAAGTAGAAGAGTATAGAGATTATTATTATTAATAATCTTATAGTATTATAATTCTTCTTTAATCTCTATTATAGTAAAGGTTTCTAGGTCTTTATATAGATAATAGAGCTTCTAGCTCCTATACTTAGTTAGCTTATATAGAAACTATCTAGCTCCTTGCTTATTTAATAAGTAAATAGAATAAGTATTATTATAATATGCTAACTATAATAGAGTTCTATAACTTAGCTATTTATTATTATAGATTATGTCTTTATTAGTATCTTTAGAAAGAATATTACTTTCTTAAACTAGTTTAGGTTTCTTTTATGTTTCTATATCTATACTATAGGTTATTAGGTCTTCTATAGTAGTATTAGTCTTTTTCTCTACTAGCCTAGCTATTATTATATATAATCTATTAGCTAGTGCCTCTACTTAGTAGTCTCTAGCCTAATATCTAAGTCTTTTATATTTAAAATATAGGTTCTCTTTTATATATTTCTCTTTCTCTTTTCTATTAAGAAACTTGTCTTTATACTAGCTCTTATTCTATAAGAGATAGCCTTAGTATATAGTGTCTAATTCTATTAGGTCTCTATAGTCTTAATTATTCTTAGAGTACTATAGTATAGTATAGTAACCTCTTTTCTTTTCTATTTGTCTTTTATAGAGTTAGTTATTAATATAAATAGATATATTAATTAGCTACTTAAGGTTATTTAGTAGCTCTTCTAGCATTTAGTCTTTAATAGAGTTACTAAGCTCTTTATAGTAAGCTAAGGCTTTAGTACTATTATTCTAATCTAGATATATAGCTAGCTATTAGAACTATAAATAGTATTAAGTAGCTAATCTATGTTACTTAAGTTAGTATATCTTTATTACTACTACTCTTTCTTTATTAAATATGTTAAAGACCTATTTAATTCCTTTCTTAAACTCTTTAAAGTTAGAGAATATAGTCTTTATTTTATTCTCTAGAGTATTAGTAAGGTAGTCTCTAATATAGAGTTTAAACTAGAAGAAGACTAATCTTTAAAGTCTAGATAAGATATATAGGACTCTTAATAAGTAAGTTAGGTACCTACTTCCTTCTAACTTAAATAGAGTCTTAAGTTAAATAAGGAAGTACCTAAGTTAAGTATAGTCTCTATAGAAGAGTTCTATATTAATCCTATACTTACTATTATAAGACTCTTTGTCTCTAGAGAAGTAATAGTACTCTCTAGAGATAGATCTAGTAGTAGACATATTATCTAAGTAAAGTCTTCCTAGTTTACTTATAACTAAAGATATTAATAGTAACTTAGAGTAAGAGTAACTTATATACTCTTATAAATAATCCTATCTATAGTAAGAGTAGTTAAAATGTTATAAACTATCTAAACTAGGTTATATATAAGGTAAAATAGTAAGCTAAGAATATAGTATTCTACTTTAGAAAGATAGAGATTAGAGTATAGTCTTAAGAGATATAAATATAATTAATTTAGTTAGATCTAGCTAGCTAGATCCTTAATAAGATTAACTATAAACTTACTATACTATACTAATAAGTATGTTTATATAACTTTAGTAGTATATTTATACTCTATCTACTCTATATACTCTATAGAAGAGATACTAGAGATAATAGAGTACTTTATATACTAAGACTTTATATACTCTATAGGCGCTCCTATAGAGTCTATAGGGCATGTCTAATATATATAGAGTAATAATCATATAATAGGCTTAGTATTTTAATTAGTTCTAAGCTTCTAAGTCTAGTTTATAATATAGTATTAGGACCTTTAGAAGAGTAGTATATATAATAGCTTTAAAGTATATATTACTAGTTATATTTAAATAGCTAGTAGTAATACTAAGGCTATAAAGAAGTACTTTACTAATAGTTATATTAAGTATAGAATAATATAAGTTTCCTAATTAGATAATACTTCTATACTAATAATCTTAATTTCTATTCTACTTTATAAATCTATTGTTTTTATATCTTTTCTATCTCTTAATATTATAGACTAGCCTATCTATAATTCCTTATATAATTCTTTATAAAACTAGCTATTCTAGTATCTTTAGCTTTAGTATATATAGATCTATATACTAGTTATTAAGAAGCTTAAAGACTTCCTCTAGCTTTATCTTCTAGCTTATCTTTTCTATCTTAGTCTTTAACTAATTAATATATATATAGAGAGCTTAATTAATACTAAGTTTCTCTTATAAAGAGGAGCTATATGCCTCTATAAGAAGGCTACTTAGTAGTAGTAAAGACTACTTATTAGAGTATTATTATTTACTATTAAAATTTATAGTAATATTAACTAGCTATATATTATAAGACTATTTTAGTTTCTTTTTAGTCTTATTTACTAGGATCCTTACTTTAAGATAGTCTAGTAGCTTATTAAGCATAGCATCTAACTCTATAATAGTCTTAGTCTACTTCTTTTACTAGTAGTAGTAGATCTTATAATGTCTCTATATATAAGGATCTATATAGTAGTATTAGCTTCTACTACTAAGACTATAATTCCTAGAGTATCTCTAGTAAGTTACTAACTAGTATACATTATTTATAAAGTAAGTATTACTATCTATTTACTAACATAGGCCTTCTAGTATATTAATAGTTATAGTACTCTAAGAGACTAGCTATAGTAGCTTAGTAAAGATATATATTATCTAGATTTTAATACTTATTATATCCTCTAGATACTAATAGCTCTATAACTTTAGTACTATGTCTACTAGACTCTAATTATGCTTAATATAAGTATAATTAATCTTATAAATATTCTAGTATAAGGTCTTAGCTAGAATCTTAAAGATATATAAGATAAAGAATAATATACTATTATAGTAAATAGCTACATAGATAGTAGTCTCTAGAGTACTATTCTAGTATACCTTAGCTATCTAATTATATACTACTAGTATGTTATAGTATAGTACTTTATTACTAAGTTTTAATATCTAGGTAAGGTTCTAATTAATAGATAGATTACTAAACTTATATTCTAAGCTAGTAGAATTATACTAAGAGTAGCTTACCTCTACTAGTACTACTAAAGCTAGAGGCATAGGAGGTGCTAGTATAGGTACTAATTAAGTTAGTAGAGGTATAGCTAGTCCTTCTACTCTCTATACTAGTAGTATTAAAGACATTAGTATAGTTAATACTACTAATGCTACTACTATATGCTACTTCTAAGGCTAAGAGAGATGTTACGCTAGTTGTAAACGTTTATTAGGCTAGCGAGGTAGTAGAGAGAGTACTAGTAGTAATAGCTTATGTATTATATATATAGAAGGCTTTAAATTACATATAGAATAGCATATAACTATTTCTTAGCTATACTAGTAAGTTCTATAGCTTCAAAAGTAGTACTGATACAGTAATAGTAGTTTCTCTAGATCTGTCGCTGTTTCTATGAGGCTGGCTAACAAATTGCGACAGACGCCAAGAGGGGACGCCGAGCCTGAAAACCGCTATAACCCCGCTGAATTGTGAAACACAGCGTCAAGTTGCTCCTCTGCCTGGCTATAAATTGTAGGTCCATCCACCCAGTGCAGTCAACATACAGTTGAGCTTCCGCGTGATTCCTAGCAGTCGTATTATGTCGGACGAAGTGGCCATCGTTGCTATCATACAGCCAGCGCCTGGGAAATTGAACATAGTATTGATCTCCTTTCTCCCCTGACTACACACATCTATATTACTCGTTCCGAAGCTGAGAGACGTAGTCGTCGAAGCAATAGAATGGATCAAAGTAAATGAGCCCGAGACGCTGGATTTTGCTTTGTACGAGGAGAGTAGTGAAGGAGGTGTAAAGTTCTTCATGTTTGAAAGGTCAGCATCTTTTACTATCTTGTAGTGTTCTGCCAGCTAAGACAGCAGTAAAGGTACGCTTCACAGGCTGCTCTGGAGAAACACGAGGGATCGGAACACTACCAGAAGTTCTTCAAGCTTATGATGGAGGAACAATTGCTGGCAGGTGCACCAATCATCAGTAGAGGAAAGCATTGCCACGCCTTTCGAAGATAGGCAACGATACATCGCCAAATTCAAGACTTCGCAGAAACTTCTCTCATGGAGACCTATGGTCATATCTTCGTGATCCAGTATCAGCATCTCCAATTTGATGCTTATACATATCCAACAGAATCACGCCTTGCATGCCCGTTGGTGCTCCGCTGAAGCAATGCAGTACTCTCGTCCACTTCTTCCATGGCTTCCGTCTGATCCTGGCCGGCAACAGGCCCGAAGAGCTCATCCATAGCACGACCCAGGCTAACGCCTTGGGTCTCAGGCACGAAGTAATGAACCCAGACGAGAGTGATGAGACAGCAAACCGCGTAGACCAGATAAGTCGCCCATCCGACCTTGGCCAGCAGGTAGGGCGTAACGCCAGCAATGACAATCTGAAAGAGCCACTGCGTGCAGGTTGTGATAGCACAGCATTTGGCCTTGATATGGGCAGGAAAGATCTCGCTGCATACATTCCAGGATATCGGGCCGAGTGAAAGTCCAAATGCGAAGGCGAAGATGTATACCATGAAGACTGAAATGATGCCGTAAGCGTTATAGTTGCTGGTCTCTTCGATGACGCTGTGCGAGCTAGGCCATGATGTCGAGAAGCCCATGGTGAACACACTAGCCAAGCTGGAAACGGTACTCCCGCGCTGATCTGGAGAAGTGGGCAGACGCTGCACGCAAACAGCCAGAACGAGCATTGTAATGCTGCACACAAGACTCCCGAACCTGAGCCAGAATCTGTTGCCTTTCATGTGGACGAATACAAACATAAAGGACAAAGCTGATATCAGTTTGATGGCACCAAAAAGGCCAGTCAAGAATAGCGAGGATGAGACGGAGGTGAAGCCTGCGGACATGAAGATCTTAGGGGCATCTATGATTATTTGTCAGGTCACTACTTTGTTGCTACAGGCCAGCAAGATGACTTACAGTAGTTCAGGGCGTTCAGACCGACCATGTTTTGAGCCACCATCAAGCCAATACCTAGAGCCAGGCGCTTGCGTACGCTTCTACTTCTGATCTCGGACCAAAATCCCCGACTCCGTGCCTGCGCAGCACTGGTAATTTCGGCAATGGTTTGTATCTCCCTGAGCTCGTTCTGTACATGCATATCCTCCTTGATCGAAGCTCTCAGCCAAGCCAGTACATCTTCGGCTGCGTCTGTTAGACCGATCTCAGCCAGAAAGCGAGGACTTTCTGGTATCCAAAGTGCGCCTAGAAGAAGAGGCACGCCAGGCAGCAACTGTAATACAACAGGAATCTGCCATTGCAAGGACGAGCTATCTGTAAAAGCCGAGTGAGCAGAGAAGGCAGCCCAGAAGCTGATGAGAGCGAAGGACTGCAGAACTGTCTGATATCCTGAAAGAAGCATGCCTCTGGTTGAAGGCGTTGCAATTTCTGCAATACTACCAGCGTCATTAGTACATGACGTATCCTTCAGGTCTGTAAGATAGACGTACTACATAGGTGAGACTAATGTTCCTGCACCGACACCTAGTCCGTTTATGAAGCGCCCGATATCGAAAAGTGCCAGGCTCTGGATATCTATGAGTTGCAAGGCTACACCAAAGACATACAAGGTGGCCGATAGGATCAGACAAGGTCGTTTACCTGACCGGGAGCAGACTGGCATGCCGAGCGGCACACCAAGGAGTGCGCCTACCAGCCATGCTGAGACAATATTCGAGGAAGCAGAAGCAAGTTGTGCTGCCGGCAGGCCGTCAAGTCCAAAATGATGGAGGAATGAAGGGAGTACTAAAATACCCCCAATAAACCCTACAGAGTAACCGAACAGTGCAGCAGTGAAACTGGCTACGAGGGCGGCTAAGTAGAGGTTGCGATGTGAATGTGTTTCGGCCATTATTCGTGCTGATAGCGAAGACGAGATACATGGTCTACAAGAGCGGGCGCTGCCCGAGTATATACTTACCATTCATCTCCAAACATGTTGAAAGATCAGACCGTTCTCGATTGTTTACTATCCCCACGGGGAAGTATACGGGACTTGAGAAGACAGAAGGCAAAGCAGTCGCTTAAGACTTTATCCCTGTCATTTCGGAACGTGAGGATCGTTGAGTTTCGGGCGCTAGCGGAGTAGTCGTCAAGGTGGCTTTCCGTGGGAGAGCAGCTCTCCTGAAGTTCATTGTGACATGTGATCCCAGCTTCTCTTCAGCGGAGCAGCACACCCTACGGGCTGCCACCACCGAAAATGGCTACTTCCACGCTTCCCAAAGCATCGTGATCGAAATTCTCTCGGAGCTATGCATGGCACGAACAAGTCGAGGAACAATGGGAGAGTCGCGCGGAGTATGGTCTCTAGTCAGAGCGATAGTGGGATGCTTCCTTGACGTCGCATTCTTTTGGCAGAGAGTCAGTATTGTCAGCACTTATAGGCAATACATTGGTTGACGCCACGCAGAAATTATGGCAGCGATGGAAGAGACCGACACGAAAACAGCTCCTCCTCGACACCCTCACCAGAGCACAAGTATTTGAAGAGTGGGAAGCAGCGGCCTATGCTTTGGATGACCTGGCGGAAAATAATCTTTGGTTAGCACTGTCCGTTAAATGACTGCTCTACGCTCGCTGATAGGAGGGATATAGGCGCCAGAACATAACCTCGAAGCACTATGATTACAGGCTCATTTACGACCGACTCGAGCAGATCGTGGACGCCATGGACGAAGCCGACATCTTGACCCTGGTGAATCTCTTACGGTCCGGTCTCGTGCGTAATCTTGGAAACATCACAGCTCCAAGATTGTATAGCAGGGCAAACGGAGGGACAAAGCTATTGATTGAGGATTACATCACCCAGGTTTCTCTGGCTATTGAATGGGTCGCGCAATACCCGACCAGTCTCACAAGCGATTTGGGATTCACAAGTCAAGCGAAGCTGGACTTATTGCATGATACTCGACAGGCCTTCGGCAGAACGGTCCTAGTCCTTCAAGGTGGATCCATCTTTGGGTTGTGTCACATTGGTGTAGTCAAAGCATTGCACCTTAGGGGTGTCCTTCCCCGAATAATCTCCGGTACAGCTACGGGTGCCCTCATAGCCGCCCTTGTAGGCGTGCACGGTGAGGATGAGCTGCTAGGCTTCCTCAGCAGTGATGGTATCGACCTAAGCGCATTTGCAGCTCGGTCAAAAGAAGCTGCCACATTTGCCAAGCAGAAACACGGCACTCTCAAACATGGCTGGCTCACTACTTTGGTCAGACGAGCTCGAAGGTTCTTTGAGGAGGGTTATCTGCTTGACGCCAAAGCTCTCGAGGATTGTGTCAAGTCCAACGTTGGCGACATGACGTTTGCGGAAGCATATCAAAAGACCAAGCGAGTCCTGAACATCACGCTGCATCCCACAGTCGGCGGCGTACCTGCCTTACTCAATTATCTTACGGCACCGCATGTCCTCATTTGGTCAGCCGCTCTTGCGTCAAACAGACCAGATGATGGAAGCACACCTATCGAGCTGTTCTGTAAAGACGAGTTTGGAGATATTGTTCCATGGACATCATCTTACAACACCAATTATGCATCGAAGCACACGAGGTATGGTACCGAGCGGGAGAATCCTCTATCTCGCATCGCCGAGCTCTTCAACGTGAATCACTTTGTCGTATCCCAAGCTCGCCCTTACATTGCTCCATTTCTACAAAGCGACCTGAGTAGTCCCAAACCCGGCTATGCAGGTCGAAAGAGTCTCTGGGCAAGCTTCATCAAAGTGGTGTACATGGAGATTCAGCACAGACTCCACCAAGCCGACTCACTCGGCTATCTCTCGTCGAGCAATCGGCGTTTTCTCATGGACGAGAACGTACCGGGTCCAAGTCTCACCCTGGTGCCTGACGTGGGACTGTCCGACTTTGCCAAGCTGCTCGAAAACCCCACGCGCGAGATGCTGGACTACTGGATCCTCAAGGGTGAAAAGAGCGTATGGCCGGCGATCGGGGCACTGAAGATTAGATGCGCTGTCGAAGTGGAACTTGATCGCGGATACCAGGTAGTTCGCAGACGGAAGCCCTTTGATGCGGACAGGACATCGTTTCAACAGACGAGCAGGACGTCGTTCCACCTTGCGGACCAGCCACCAGATGCGAGACGGAGGAAGCGGAAGCGAGCCCGTGCAGCGAGCATGGGCGCTGAATCGTAGGAGATGATTGTGTGTTGAACATCAAGCCTCTGCCAAGCCTGCTGGGCCTGCGTCTTGGACATCTTGTACAGGCTTGGAATTTCATGTATAATGATTGATGCATTGTATCATATATCGACAGTCATAGCCATTGTGGTCTCCTTGGTGTACATGTTGGTGATAACTTCGTGGCTGTTAAAAGGCAGTACAGAACATCATGACATGCTGCCTGGGCAGAAGAAATGTCATCGGGGCGGGCCGGCCAATATCAAGTTTGTCCCGCTCAATGCAAGATTGTCGCACTCGAGTCGCTGCGAGAATATCGATGACCACGGCGAGGACTATTACGTTCAGGCTAGTATGCTTACTGTGCTAGACGGATCGGAAGTATTGACTCCTCGAGATATAGTTGTAGTATTCCATTACATGTGCTCGAATATGGTGGGGCGTTGCATGAGCTGAATGGAGGATTTCCCGATCGAGCAGTGACGCAATCCCTGCTCGCACAAATGTGCAGATGCGAAGGTCACTTGGGCAGACTGATGTACAGTACAAGGATTGATCGACATCTGCTGCACCTTCTGTGTCTGTCAGATCCTTCACTGCTCTGCAGCAGTATGCACACTTCCGTGCGTAGTGGTAGATGAAGCTGAATCACAGTCCTGTGCTGGACGAAAGACGTTGAAGTCGGCAAAGGTGGGGCAAATTGGATACGCAGGGTTGCAAGCAAATCAGTCGGCCAATGTCATGGGCCAAGGAGGAGGCTCAGCGGCTGTTTTGACCTGTGACATTTGTGCAGGGCCTGCATGCCATCTGCATTTGGGATCGACGGTTTGCCCTCCACACCAACCACTTTCTCTATACTTAATCCCAACTGTAGCGCCACCGACTTCATTTGTACATATTCTGTTGCTTCGGCAGTCTCTGTTTGTATGAGCGCCAACCTCTTCTCACCAACATTTTGCGCTGGACTGCTCGAGGCCTCTCTGCAATATCAGATGGACTCCGTAATAATTTCAAATACACAATAATCGTAATAGTCAGATTGGCAGAAGAAACACTTTTTTCTACCTCACACGTTTCACCCTCTAAATTGCCGAGCACCATGGCTTCGAGATTCAAGCCAAAACAGAGAGAGATATCCCTTCCAGACCCCTACAATTGGGACAACTTGACAGGATGGAAGAGCTACCGTATGCTGCGACCATTCCGGGGCATCTACCACGACATCCGAAGACGAGCACCATACTACTGGAGCGATATTTACGATGGTTTCAACTACCGGACTTTCGCTGCAACAATCCGAATTTATTTTGTAAAGTGAGTCTTGACCTACCCTTCGCCCTCTACATCAAGTCATTGACTCAAGCATAGCCTTCTTCCAGCGATTGCATTTCAACTTGATATGAGCCGACGGACAGAATACTCTTTCTTTGGCATCAACGAGGCACTCTTTGCATCAGCTCTTGCTGCTGTCGTGTTCAGCCTGTTTTCTGCGCAACCTCTGACCATTGTCGGTATCACTGGTCTCATCTCCCTCTTCAATTACACAATCTACGACATCGCAGTCGCACAAGGCATTGGCGAGCTTTACCCGCAGTTCATCGCCTGGGTAGCTATCTGGGCTGCCATCACGCACTGGATCATGGCTGCTGGCAATCTTTGTGATTACATGCGCTACATCACCGATTTCTCTTCGAGTTCTTTTGGTCTCTACGTCGGTATCATCTATATGATCAAGGGCGTAGAAGAGCTTGTAGACGAATTCGTGTCCAACAATGCGCAAGCAGGCTTTCTGGCAGTGGTTGTCGCTCTCTGCTATTGGTTCACCGTGTACGTGCTGGAATTGGTCCCTCAGACCATCATCTTCACACCAGCAGTACGTAAACTCTTGTCCGACTACGCATACCCAATAGCGACGCTGTTCTGGACTGGCTTCGTACATATTCCTGGGCCTTTGAAGAACACGAATGTACTGAAACTTCCCACGGCTCCTGCATTCATGGCAACACCACCGCGGTCAAGTTGGTGGGTTGAGTTTTATACTCTGCCTGTCAAATGGGTTTTTGTCGCACTACCTATCGGCATTCTGCTTACTCTTCTCTTCTACTATGACCACAACATTTCCAGTATCACTGCTCAAGCACGAGCTTTCCCTCTCAAGAAGCCTGCCGGATTCCACTGGGACTTCTTCCTGCTCGGTATCACCTGCTTCATCGGCGGCATCTTGGGTCTGCCTCTCCCTAACGGACTCGTGCCTCAAGCCCCTGTACACACTGAAGCTGTCACGGAATACACTGATACCTTGCACAAGCTGAAGGAAGACGAAGACGGCACTGTTCTGGATCGCAATCGAAAGTCTATTGATGCTGTCGAAGTCAAGGAGCAACGCATTTCGCACTTCCTCATGGGTCTCGGCCTCATAGGCACCATGACCGGACCACTGCTGGTAGTCCTGCGGACTATGCCTCGATGCCTTTTCTGTGGCGTCTTCTTCGTCGTCGGCTGGGGCTCTATCGAAGGGAACGATATTCTTCAACGCTTCCTTTGGCTCATGAAGGAGCGACGATTCATCGATCCTCAAGATCCTTTGCTGAAGGTCCCAAGGAAAAAGATTGCTCTCTTTATCTTTTGGCAAATGTTTGGCGTCTTCGCCAGTGTAGCCATCAGTCAGACCATTGGCGCCATTGGCTTCCCGATCATCATCCTGAGCTTGATTCCTCTAAGATGGAAGATCTACCCACTGTGGTTTACAAGAGAGGAATTGGAGATCCTGGACTCGTTGACGGCGGACTCTGATGTCGTACTGGCTAGTATTGGCGGAAGACCTGAAATGTCGGAAGTTAAGAGGGAGAGGTTACGGAATGGTATCAGGAACGGGAATGGAGAAGCGGCGCAGAGTAGTGGGAGTAGCGAACAGGATAAGGATGACCGGGAGAAGAAGGAATAGATTGCACATTTTTTGCATGTTGTCCGTAGTTTATTCAGCAAGCTCAAAAGCTTCGTCATACAGAAAGAAGATATATGATCCAGGATGGCATTCTTGAGAATACAAAATTGTCATGCTTTCTGCTGGCATTCTGCAATTCCGCCTCGCCCAAATGCTCATGCAGCAACACCAATCCTTAATCCCCGCTTATCCCCGCCGCAGAAAAAAAATCCCCAGCACCCAAAACCTGCACCTCCACTCCTACATTCCCTCACGAACCAATCGAGTCACCGCGCTCGCAAACCCACCGCCAAAATGCCACCACCACCACACAAAAAGCAGCGCCAATCGCTCACAGCCCCCATCAACCCTTTCTCCACCCCCATCGCCGCCCCGTCCCCAGCCCCAAAACCCGAGTCCCCCACCCCAGCCGCAGCAGCAGAAGACACCAAGTCCCCGCCGCCCAGCACCAACCCTCGCCCAAAAGCCGACCCCAACGACCCCAAACACCGCCGTACGCTGTTCATCCGCTCCCTGCCGCCCAGCACAACCACCGAGGCCCTGACGGCGCTCTTCTCGCAGTCTCGCCCCATCAAGCACGCTACTGCCGTCCTCGACACGGCGACGGGACAGTGCAAGGGGTATGGGTTCGTGACGTATGCGGATGCCGAGGACGCGGAGGCCGCGAGGGGGGAGTTCCATGGGTTTACGCTGAAGGGGGAACTGGGGGAGGAGGTGGAAGAGGAAGTGGACGAGCAGGGACGGAAGAAAAAGGGACGGAGATTGAGGGTTGAGGTTGCGGAGCCGAGACGGAGGGAGAAGACTAGTAAGGTCCTTCCGGGGGTGGAGGGGGAGGAAGGAGAGGAGGCGGATGGGGTGAGGGCTAAGAGGGAGGAGGCGGCGAAGGAGAAGAGGCTGGCGAAGGATTTGGAGACGGGGAGTAAGGTTATTGTCAGGAATTTGCCGTGGAGTGTCAAGAGTGGGGAGCAACTGGGCAAGTATTTTGAGAAGTTTGGAAAGGTCAAGGGGGCGGTGGTGCCGAAGAAGAATGGTGGGTTGTTGCAGGGGTTTGGGTTTGTGACGTTTAAGAGCAGGAAGGCGGCGGTGAAGGCGATCAAGGAGGCGAACGGGATTGAGATTGAGGGGAGGAGTGTTGCGGTCGATTGGGCTGTGCAGAGGGAGGTGTGGAAGGGCTTGGAGGAGAAGAATGAGGAGGACGAGGAGGAAGACGGTGGGGTGGAGGTCAAGACCGAGGATGAGGACGAGGGAGATTTGGACGGGGTCGATGATGTGAATGCTGGGTTGGATGAGGACACTGATGGTGAGGGCGAAAACGACGACGACGAGGACTTTGAAGACGAAGAAGACGAAGAAGATCAGGAGGAAGACCGGTCAAGTACCCTCTTCATTCGCAATCTGCCATTCACTGCTACGGATGAGGATTTAGAGGAAGTCTTCCGCCCATTTGGCGCCGTCCGTTACGCGCGAGTGGTCATGGATTACGCAACCGCGCGGCCGAAAGGCACTGGCTTCGTATGCTTCTACGAGGTTTCAGATGCCGATGAGTGCCTGCGTCACGCACCCCGCCACATCGTCCAGAAGCACGACGAGAAGACCAAGCCTACTTCTATGTCAGTCCTGCAAGACGAGACCCTTGATCCAACCGGTCGCTACACGCTCGACGGCAGGGTGTTGCACGTTTCACGGGCCGTAGACAAGCGCGAAGCAAACCGTCTCACCGAACACGGCGTGGCACAGCGGTTCAACCGCGACAAAGACAGACGGCGCCTGTACCTCTTGCAAGAGGGCACGATCAGAACAGATTCAGAGCTGTGGCAACGGATGAGTCCTACCGAAAGACAGCTGCGTGATGCCAGTGTCAAGCAACGGAAGACATTGATCGAGAGTAACCCTTCCCTGCATCTGAGTCTGACGAGGTTAAGTATCAGGAACATCCCGAGAAGTGTCACCAGTATGGACTTGAAACAGCTGGCCAGAGAAGCTGTCGTGGGCTTCGCCACCGATGTCAAGGAAGGGAAGAGGCAGAGGTTGAGCAAAGAAGAGTTGAGTCGCGGAGGCGAGGAGATGAGGGAAGCGGAGAGGGTCAGACGAGAGTCAAAGAAGGGTATCGTCAAGCAGGCCAAGATCGTATTCGAAGGCAGAGAAGGAGGTAAAGTCGAGGAGAAGTCCGGAGCTGGAAGGAGTAGAGGGTACGGTTTCATTGAGTACCACACGCATAGGAACGCTTTGATGGGATTGAGGTGGTTGAACGGTCACCTAATCGACTACAAGGCTCTCAGCACGGTCAAAGAAGGAAAGGGCAAACCTGACAAGGAAGTGCTCGAGGATCGGAAGAAGAGAATGATTGTAGAATTTGCGATCGAGAACGCACAAGTTGTGCAGCGAAGAAAGGAGAAGGAGGATAAGGCTAGGGAGAGGAGCAAGCTCGGTAATCCGAACGAAGAGGCTATGGGAGGTGACAAGAGCCGTAACGGCAAGGGTGGAAAGTTCGACAAGAGGAACGCAAAGAACGGAAAGTTCGACAAGAAGGACGGTAAATTTGACAAGAAGAGGAAGCGAGGGAACGAAGACGAAGGGAAAAGCGAAGGGAAGCAGGAGGATGATGAGAAGCTTGCGAAGCGTGCCCGGATCATCCAAAAGAAGAGGATGATGCGAAGGGCGAAGAAGAACGGGAAGCCGTTCAAGGTATGAGCAGTCACCAAGCATTTCTGCATGGGACAGGTCTTGCATAGATACCCTGTGTTCGTGTTTCTCAATCTCATCTGTCACTTCAAGCTATATCCTGCGGTTCTGAAGTTGTCCTTCTTTGAAGTGAAGCCATTCTGAACCGCGGCTCTTGGCTTCGGATGTCGACATCATCTCGTGATCGATCCCACTCCGCTCACGTTACAGACGATCCTGCCATTTGTGAATATTTTTCAATTTATCACGCCCCTCCAAGTATTCCGCCTCGTCAGTCGCAAAAATGAGCTTCGAACCAAAGACCAAGGTCGAGTTGGCGCCGCCCAAGGACGACATCATATCCGTTGAGCATCTGGCGAAATGCGACGGTGAACATGAAGGCTACCCAACATATGTGGCTATTAAGGTATGCGATCCGTTGTCATCCTGACACTTTTTGCTACTATATGGACGATTTGCACCAACACGATCAATGCTGATTATCAAAAGGGCACAATCTTTGATGTGACTGGCAATAAGGCATATGCCCCTGGTGCTTCGTACCATGGTCAGTCCTCAATTTCTCCGCTGCATTGCACCAAATAGCACTTGTGCGGCTGAACATGAACTTCGGTGCTGATGCATGAACAGTCTTCACAGGCAAGGACGCCTCACGGGCACTGGCGCAATCGTCACTGAAAGCGGAAGAAGCGAGACCTGACTGGGAGGATCTTTCCGACGAGCACAAGAAGGTCCTCAACGACTGGTTTACGTTTTTCAGCAAGCGATACAACATCGTCGGCAAAGTGGAGGGTGCCACGAACCAGGGACCGAATTTGTGATCTGGATCAAATCAAGTGGCATGCCATCTTATCTAGGTCTCCGCTATATATACCACATCAAGATCAGCATCACTTTTCAACCCGCTTTTTATGCAACCACTATTGCTTTCTGCTTTAGAAATCTCACCTGACGTGATATCAGGTGCTTCCGCTGAGACCGTCAACATGTGATCAATCCCTCCCTGAATATTCCCTCACCAAGCTTTGTTCATACGATTCCGCTAAAACTAATTGCATTTTAAGGCACATGCGCCCGCATTGGGCAGCGTATTGGCGAGATCCTTACCAATGCGATCAGAGGTATACGTGCATTCTCGACTGCTGTAATGCCAGTGAACCACGGGGTGTTTAAGCGCTGCCGAGATCAAACCAGTCCATGACATTAATTATAGACTGAGTTTGGGGTCGTCTTGTGTGTAGCTCGGTACGGAAGGTAATGGTCATAAGTCCGAACGCTAGGCTGGTCCGATATATCCGACTCATCGGCAGTGCCGGAGACAGAGCCAGTGGTGCGAAGAGTTGCTGCGAAGAGTTGCTGCGAAGAGTTGCTGCGAAGAGTTGCTGCGAAGAGTGAACTCTTGATCGTGTAGCGAGGACCGGCGAAAGCGTGGCGACTTGGTTTCGTGCCTTTCTTACTGTCGAAGCTGTTGTTACTTGGACGTTCCTCCTTAGTTCGGCCTGCGGTACATCCTGCTTCGGATACCATGTGTTCTTCCCTTTTCTTGTAGTTAAGTCGACCCTTTTAGGACACGATAGACCCGCTGCTCATCCCATACTTTTAACAATCATGCCATCCCTGTTTTCTTCTACAACAGCTTGCCATGGTCCTATATTGTGACGTGAAAGGATCGCACACAAGGCATTTTTGCCATTCCTGCGTCGTCTTCTGCCTTCGCTCCCAGTCTTCACAAATGTACCCCCTCCTCCTCCCCATCGTCCTCCCCCATCTGCTCCTCTAATCTCCTCCTCAGTTCCTCATCACCCAGTCTCCCACTCGGCACCCTCGCCTCCCTCTGCACCTCTTGCGCTCCCTCTTCTGTCCCTTCCACATGCCCATTCACCTTCCTCTCCTCCGCCTCCTCGACCTCCGCATCCATCCACCTCAATCCCCTCTTCTCCACCTCCTCCCTCAACATTCTGATCCTCTCATTCATCCGACCAATAACCACCAGATTCTCAAACATGGCCTCTCTGCAATCATCGTCGCCTTCGTCCGCGAACGGCATCATCTGCTCATTGCTGTACTTGAGGTGAGCGATCGAGTTGTGGATCTCGGCAGCGCGTTGGTGCAGGGTTTCTGGTGGGAGGGCTTCGAGAGCGCGCGCAAAGTCGGCTGGCTCGATTGGAAGTGTATCTGCTGACATGGCTGGATATGAGTAGGCTGGGAATGCAGGTAGGAAAAAAGTTCGAGGTGATGATGATGGTGGATGGTGGGGCTGATGAACCGCTGGTCTGTGCCGACTAAAGGCAATGAATTGTCGTGTTTCAAAGGCACATGATCTGTCTATGTATATGTTATAGAGTCAAGAGATGGACAAGGATTTTGATTATATGCTAGCAGATTTCCTACTGAGATCGAAACATAACAAGCAGTGCTGACAATTTCCAATCTTCAAGATGCTTGATGCATGATGTTCGACGCTTCAGCCAATCAGCTCGTCCGCCATCAACGATCTTGATGTATCTTTGAAGGACTGCAAGGGCGAGCATTGCACGCACCTTTTCAGTACGGTTTGATAAAACTGTCTTCATAGTCTTCACGTAAGATGCGCCATGCCGCTCGACTGGCATCTAGCGTTCTGAGAAACGCTACCTTGCAACCTTGCCAAAATCTGGCAAACCGTACATTTGGAACGTGCTGGACGAGCGAGATCGCATTCCCCAGCGCTGGATCTATATCTGATTTTCGGAATGGACGAAATCATATCTTGCAGAGTTTTCGGGCAACACGAAATTACCGAACTGCAACATTAGAGCGTGCATTTACTACGACGACCATCAAAAGGGCGAAAAAAGTCGAAAGCGCAGCAACGACATCGATACCAATCTCAGAGCCAACACCGGAGGAGAAGCAACGACAGCTGACATGGCGAGATTACGACCCTGATGGGGGGCTACCTCTGCCTTCAGAGGATCTTAGTCCCCACGAACTCGACAAGGTGTTTTCCGAAAAGATTGAAGACCCGGAAGTAGGGAACTGGATCTTACGTCTCATGAACTGGCGTAGGCAATCTGGTGCGCTGATCGACAAGCAGGTAGACTTCCCTCCGGAAATGGGCGTGTCTCGTCGTCAGGCCTACGAGGCTCTTATGTACCTCCGCCAGACCTACCCGGACTTTGATGAGCGCAGTGCAGGGGTGGCGTGGGCCGAGGAGCAGATCAACGAGGTGTCATCAGAGTACGTTGCGAGGGCAGAAAAGCTCGGTTTGTACCGGAGAATCGATAACGACGAGCAACAAGAGAGTTCGTCACCCGAGTCCAGCGACATCTACGGACAAAGCCAGCTCGTCGAAATGAGGCGCACCAACGAAGCCACAGCCAAAGCCGCAGAAGAGGAACGTCTGGCACGCGAGCAGGCCGAAGAAGAAGCCGAACTCGCCAGGCTAAAGTCCCAACCCTCTCCCGAAGAACCATCGCGCAAGGTGCCAGGCCAGGATCCCTCCGACGAGCTCGGCCTGGGCTCCACAGCCTCCAACACCGCAACCCTTCTCCGCCCGACCCAACGCAAAGCCTGGGTAAAGCACTACGAAGAGCGCGCCACGCTAATCAAAGACACGGCACCACCACCCATCTCCAAAGTCCGCCGCCTCGTCCCCTCGTTCCTCCTAACCCTCCTCGTCCTTGCCCTTTCCTACGGTCTACACAACCTCTACGTCCCACCCCCGACCTCCGCGCGCTTCTTCCCCGACTTGCCTCCCTCCCTCGCCACAATCGCAACCCTAAGCGCAACCATGCTCCTGGTCCTCATCGCCTACCGCCTCCCCCCGCTCTGGCGCCCAATGAACAAATACTTCATCTCCGTCCCCGCCGCGCCCACCGCAATCTCCACCTTCCTCGCAACTTTCACCCACCAACAAGTCTCCCACCTCTTCTGGAACCTCATCCTGCTGTGGTCTTTCGGCCGTTACCTCCACGAGGACGTAGGGAGAGGCACCTTCCTCGCTATCTTCCTCGCCAGCGGGACGGTGGGGAATTTCGCTGCGCTCACGAGCTATGTGCTGCGGAACAAGTGGATGACGTACGCGTTTGGGAGCTCGACGGCGGTGTATGGCGTTATTGCGGCGACGTGTTTGCTCAGAGCGGACAGCGATGTTGAGGTTGCGGGGTTCAAGTTGCCGATCACGGGGCTGGTGTTGCTTGGTGGGTTTACGATGCTGGAGGTTGCGTTGGCGTTGAGGGGCGGGAAGGCCGCCAAGGGGATCAATTTTGAGGCACATGCTGCCGGATTGTTGGCGGGGGCAGGGTGCGCGGGGTTGGTGAGGTGGGAGGTGGAGAGGGAGAGGAGGAGGAAGGAGTGGGAGAGGGAGGGAGAGGGGTTGATGATTAGGATGGAGGCGGAGAAGTAGTTACGTCTACAGTCTCGAAGATGGATCGGGAATGGTTGTACTTTTCCTCCACCTCTGTGCAGGGTAGAATGTAAGATATTATAGAATTGCATGATTGAACTCGCGCGCTATGCAGGTCGTTTGATTGTACAGATGAACGCTTGATAGCCCTCACATTTCTATTCTCTTTTGCTCCCTTCCCTCATCCTACAAGCGTACTATTTCCCAGCACGCTCCCCTGTCTCGCCACCCTCAATGCCATCAACGTGCTCGAATTGAACTGTTTCACCACCAACGGTGCCCCATCGACATAGTACGCTCCAATGCGATTACTCTGCACCGGTCCAAACGTAAAAAAACTCCCCGCCGCTCTGGCAGGCGGTGTGCCAGCCTCGGCGCTCACCATCTTCAGATTCCCATCGCTGCCCTCGTAAAACACATACTGCACCGCCTGATCCGAATCCACCACAGCCGCCATACTCGTCTGATTCTTGGGCAAAAACGGCTCCTGCCGCTGCACATTCGCTTCCTCGACCATCGTCCAAGCATCTCGCCTCCCCGTACCATACGACTTGAGATACCAATGTGACAAGCCCCCTGTAGTCAAGTTCCGCATGTAGACGTTCGTGTATGTGTCATTCCCGTTCTGAATGGCAGAGCACGCGGTGCCGCTGGTGGTGTCTGCGCGGGGAAAGCCCTGGCCACGGTTCCAGGGGAGAGTGACGTCCTTGTTGAGGAAGTTCCACCAGTATTCGACGGCGTAGTTGTCGCGTTGGGAGATATAGACGCGGGCGCCTTGGAAGCCGCCCACTGTGGAAGCTACGGCGCAGAGGCCGGGGGAGCCGGAGTAGAGGCGCTCGTTGTCCGCCACGGGAGAAACTTGGGTTGGGTCGAACCAGGTGTTGGTGGTGTTGAGGTAGCGGATGAGCATGATGCGTAGTTCGTTGTTCGTGTAGAAGAGGAGGTTTTGGAGGGTTGAATTTGCGACGAAGGATACGGCTGCAAGAGGTGATGAGGGGGAGATGTCTCGGATGGGGACGATGGACTGTGTGGCATAGGCAAATTCAGGGCTATTAGTTGTGCGGAGAACGGAATTGGGGTAGAAGGTCTCGATGACGCTGCCGTTCGGGGCCTGGTAGTATAGGAGCATACCATCGCCACCTGCACTAAGAGTAGTTGCTATGCCAGTCTTGTCGATGGCACGCAGGTTTTTGGCGGGTATCGATGTGCTGTTGTCGGAAGCTGAGTTCGCGCTTGCATTATTACTGTCATCATCGCTGTGATAAATTAGGCGGTGGTGAAACCTGGTGTACTTGAGCAAACATACTTGTTCTTGTTTAATTGCGTTCCCAGCACTCCTCCTAGAACTGCTCCCAGCATCACTACCAAGATAACTATGCCAACAATGATCAATCGCTTCTTCTTCGAACGTTTCTGTGCATCAGATCCGGCAACCACTTTCTCTCCGCCAGCAGTCCTACTCCACCTGCTAGTGCCCATTGAGGGCGCTGACGGCGACCGAGGATCATATGTTGGCTGATCTGAATAGTAGGCAGCATACGTGACGACTTCTGGCGCCGAAGCATCCCTGTCCTCCACGCCCACCGCCATCTTCGCGCCTTCATCGTTGGGCTGGTGTGGAATCTTGTCGCTATCCATTACTGCCCTAGCCGTCGGATCCTGGCCTGGCAGTGCTTCTTTCCCCGTGTCATCCCAATGATGGGCGTTTCTCGCTGTAGGCGAGAACTGATGCCCTTGCTTCTCATTTGGATAGGTCGACATGTTTGGCAATGTCACGCATCGATTTGCACCAGACCGACAGGAAGCTGAGGTACCCACACTACAAAGCACACAAATATCTGTAAGTCATCGCGGCGACCGACGTCCACGTGCCGGTCAAGATATAGATGTTCGAAGAAGAGAAAATGTGAAACAACCCAAAGAAAGACGCTCGCCGACCTACTCTTAGACCTCAAACCTCGTGGCACAAGGCTTGACCCGCTGATCTGCATGATATCTGCGGCAGTGACACCGAAACAGCGGCCACAAGTGATAGAGGAGATGAGCGGAAGAAGGAAGATGGTCAAAGCTGGTGGGATCGAGGGCGGAGGACTGGCGGTGATTGGTGCCGCAGCCCTGTGGAAATAAGACCAACATCGGGCAGCGCTGACCGCCCAGGACACCGTCGTATCTTTTGACAAATACTGTGCGGATAGATATATACTGAACATTGGAGTCGTTGCCATGAAGGTATCGGACACCTGTTCTGGCGAAGCTTTTGGCTTACGATCGTCCGATATCTGTAAGTAGAGCGAGCTACAGGTGCTGGAGTATGCTGCCGCCAAGACCTTTGTCTCTAAAAATAGACCTACTATTCATATATGAGAAGCACGCCTTGTACATGATATTTATCCCTCCCCAACAAGAAGAAATATGGGCTTCGAGCTTGAGCGACCCATCGTGGTGATGAGCGTCAGAATATTGAAATTCAAGTCATGTGTGTTCTATCCTTTGTACCTATGACTATTAGCGCCTTGATTGGTCTCGCACCAGGAAGCACGCTGGGTATCGAGTATGAACATTCATGTTGGTTGGTGAAGCTACGACCGTTACCTGGTATTTCTGGTCACCACCCACGCGACCTCCAGACAACCTTCTCACTTCTTGCCAGTCAACAGCTCCTCCGCAGTCTTGTCCTTCGTGCCTTCTTGCTCCGACTTCTGCAATTTGGGCGCACTATCGCCACCTTCACTAACACTCTTCCTCGCGGCATCCTTCAAGCGCTGGGTATCTGCTTCCCTGGTATCTTTTGTCTTCAACTCCTTCTCATCGTCGCTGTCCCCAACGCTGAAGGGATCATTCTCCTCCGGCTCCGGCTGCGCAGCGACGGACGTCAGGGGTTGCCACTTCTTCGCGTTTGATCCGTTGTTTGGAGATGTGGCGCGGCGCTCAGCGGCGTCCACCTCATCTACTGGGCCAGATTGGGGCGGAGCAGGCGTCGATTTGAAGAGATCAGGGTTCGCGTGTGGGCGCGAGGGTTTTGGGGGAGGAGCTAGCTAGTCAGTAACGTTTATAGTGGATAAGGTAGGTGGCTCATCTCACCTTCATCATCACGCATCTCGAGCTGCGTGAAATCATCGCCGAGCTCACGTGGGTCCGCATCGTAGTCCCCACTGCGTCGGGTCCTGCTCCCACCCTGGTGAGCTCCGTAGTAGTCGGAATGCGGCTGTCCCTGTTGTTGTGGACGAGGGTCGAGGCGAGTCGGTCCGTCGTATGGATCGTCTTCGTCGCCCTCGAGACGCTTCTTGAAGTTGTTGAACCAGCTGTTGACCTTGGTCTGAGTCTCCATGAAGCCTTTCTGGAGCGTCCGCTGGATCTCGGGCAAATCGTCTTTACGGACCGTCAGCCACTTTGATTGTGTATCAAGCATTTAATGCGCTTACCATCAAAGAAGCTTCTCTCACGGTCCTCAGCGTACAGCCTATCCTGTGTTGACTGTCTGGGGAGCTGCCCTCTTTGCTCTCCTCGCTGCTGACCGTACCCATCACCGCGCGCACGCTCTCTTGAATCATAGTGTTGAGCGAGTTGACGAGCGTACATCTCGTCCTGCTCCAATTGACTGCGCACTGGCCTAGGTGGTTGAGGTGGGGGAGCTTCCTCTTTGAAGTTGGGATCGGACATCCCGAGTAACGCATTGAATGCGGGCTCGACTTGACCGCCGCTGGCTGTGAGAACTGCCTTGACAACTTTTGCATCTATGCTTGGGAAAGCCTCGATCAGGGTTTGCTCAGCTTGCTGCTGAGGACTGGTAGGTCGGGCAGGCTTTGCGGGTGCAGCATCTTCGTCTTCTACGGTCGCCTGGTGCGGCTTTGTGGTGCCACTCTCTTGGGGTTCGTCGTCATCAAAGTCCAATTGCCTCGCTGTTGTGGGAGACTCTGGAGTCTGCATGAGAAATTAGCTGCCTGATTGAGCTTCATCCTTCGATGGAGCTACCTTTTCCTGAGCCTGTTGTTCAGGCATGCTATCTATTCCTTTCGTATAAAGCTGCAGTCTCGTAGAGCCAGGAGTTGAAGAAAACTCAATGCTGGTGAGAAGAATTGGGGTATGGAGTGGTATTAATCAAGAAATCGGTGAGGTGGCCTAGCAATTCACATGTTCACTTCAGGCCAAGCAACCACAATTGTCGTCATTTCTCGGCTATTCATGCCCCGCCTGTCCACCGCTTGCCCTAGTTACCTCAAGCACTTCATGGCTTGTTCAATTCTACGTTACAAAGTATCTTGTGTTTTCGAAATTCTATTTACGCTCTAAGTGTGTTATTCGCCAGAGCAGCTGCGTTCCAGTTAATTACCGAAGCCTGGATCCCTGTTGCGATGGTCTGATATAGCACCATAGGCCCTTCAGAGCTGGCATCCATCCATGTAGCCGCTATGGAGCTACCACGTATTACTTCTGCATCCCAGGAGCTGAAGACCTTTGATCCAGTAGGTGATCTGGAGTTTGCGATGAATTGTTTCACGTGCCCATCTTTACCCTGATAGAAGATCCAGTCACTAGTCCCATTGGTGCTGCTAGTAACTGTCATACCGGACGCTGGGTCCATGGCCATGTCCAACGCCTCTGAGACGGCTGACTCGTTCACTTCTTCGCTGTCAGCATGTGGTCTGGCTATGCTGGTATATCGTAGCTTACCTTGAGTCCATCTCTGGCTGGCGAAACTTTTCATGTGGTGATTGATGTTTCCTTGATCATCCTTGTTCCTGGTATACACATTCATCTGTGCGTTCGCCCCTCCCTCATTCACGGTACATGTACAGCCCGTTGAAGCTGTAGCGTTCCTAAACGAAAAACCCCTTTTCCAGCCGTCCATGCCTGTCACGTTGAGAAAGTTGTGCGTCTCTTGGACAGCCCCAGCTGCCCACCCGGCAATGACGCGGATTCCTATGCCGTCTTCTGCTTTCCCGTAGCATGCAGCCAGACAGCGTCCACCGGGCGCAATGCCAGTGGTGGATATCTGCTCCGGACTTGTCCAGTTGGTTCCGGAAGACTTGGTCTCCATGACTTTTCCAGAGTTTGAGACGTAGAACAAATGTTTCTTAATAACATCAGTGAGCATACACGCAAATTTAAGTGTGAAACCAATTAACATACCCAGTTCGATCCGTTGAGTTTATATGTGACAGCAGCTAGAGGTGTTTCCGGAGCCATATTTGGAGCGTTGATGATAGCTTGTTGCGTGTAAGCAAGCCCTGCCTTCTTCACGCTGTCGACAGTCATGGTATCGCCGGCATAATATTCTTCCAAGAGGCTGCCGTTCGTCGCCTGTAGGTACACGAGCATTCCAGCGCCGTCTGCTTGCGGTGTGCTCGCAAGGCCAGTGTTTTGAAGCACTTGAAGTGGCATGCTTTTCCCAGATGAGGCACCATCGTTGGTCGTCGTTGTATGGTTCGCCCCTCTGCTCACTACACCACCAATCACAGCCCCGATGACGACAATTGAGAAAACACAAGCGATGATGATAAACTTCTTCCTCTTGACACCACATATGTAAACCTCGGTTGGCTGAGGATGCCCGACTATTCCCTTTTCATTCTCGTCGATGGAACCGTCATTGTCGCCAGAGTTGCTTGCAAGTTGACTTGATGTACGATAGGGGTGGTATACTACAGCTTCCGGGGCGCTGTCGGGGTCGTGATAGAGTATCTTTCCATTCTGGTCTCTGTCTTCGATCGCAAGTGTGGGTGCAGAAATCTCTCTATCTGAAGTGGCGCCTTGTTTTTGAGAGTCCGATGACATGGCGGAGACGGGACTTAGCATGTCCCTTCGTTGGTAAACACTCTCAGAAGCCATTGCAGATGAAGGGCTCGATTTGGTCGGAGGAGGCTCGAAATACTGAGGAGTTAGATCGGACAATTCGTCGGGTGTTATTCTTTCAGCATTAAGATTTGGCGACCTTTGAGGGATCGGTATATATGCCTGTGGCATCTCGTTGTTTTGCACAAAGACCGGTACAAGGAAGAATGGAATGAACACAAAACAGAGAGGAAGCAGCTGAAAGCAAAGGCCAGTAGAGATCCTACAATTTCTGCGGAAGCGTGCTTGCTCTGGCTCTGGCACTTCACCAGAATGTGGATACTTACGCACTGATATAATTTGGAGTCCATGGTCGTAATAACATGGCTTTGCCGGACAAGATCAGCCGAGCTGTCATACCAGCGGGTGCTGTGCTGGTAGTGCCCGGTGATATTAAGTAGCGTGTGCAATGGGATAGAAAAAACCTGATTGGGAGATAGTGTACCTGACCCTCCAGTCTTCCATAGGCGCTGGCGTTTCAAACATCATTGTGAAGGATCTGACCGCAGCTGAAGGTATTGTTGCTATATTGGTCCGGTTGGTCAACGTGGAATCAAGGCAATCCGGAAGAAGCCAGGTCCGCATCCGAGCTGGAGTGCTGTCGTCTTGGAATTGCTGTCGCTGAGTCAGCCAATCCGCAGCACCTTCCTCATGTGTCTTAACTCCCCCCGCTACCGTTTGTCGTCAAGCTTCTACGGCTCCGTTATAGTTTTACAGAACCTCAGACAAGGTATCATAGTCGCATGTAAGTCAATGACAGTCACAATGTCAAGTACTCTCGTTCAGGCTGTCCTCGTTGGCTCTTTTTTTTGTGCCTCGACTTGGGCTCGGGATGTCACTTTCCCGCCTGTCAATGGTTATCAGATGCCCTTCAGTGGATCATCTGCAGAGAATCCATATGATGGTATAGATGTGTCTTCCGCCAACTTTGGTGGGCTCACTACCTATGCAAACCTGCCGTACGTGCACTGCCTGAGTGAAGACGAAGCAAAGGTCGAGCCATACGATATCGCGATTCTAGGAGCACCCTTTGACACTGCAAGTCTGCCCAACGTCTACTGACCTCTACCCTATTGACCACGAACCAGGGCGTCACAGCACGACCAGGAGCTCGCTTTGGTCCCACTGGCATCCGTCTAGGATCTCGCCGCATCAGCCCCGAATCCGCCTACAGCATTTACACAGGCGAGAACATCTTCCAAAAATGGGCCAAGATCATCGACTGCGGCGATAGCCCCCTGACCGTCTTAGACAACACCATTGCCTTGAAGCAGCTCGATCTCTCCCACAAGATCATCTCCTCCCGCCGGACAAACTCCACCTCCTACCCCGTTCCCCGCATCCTCACTCTGGGTGGTGATCACACTACCACCCTCTCGGCCCTGCGCTCGGCGCACGATCGCTGGGGCAAAGTCAGCGTCATACACTTCGACTCGCACCTCGACACATGGGACCCCGAAGTCCTGGGCGGCGGCATCTCGCACTATGCGGGCGTCAACCACGGCACTTTCCTACACATCGCGGCCGAAGAAGGCCTCATCCACAACTCGTCCATCCACGCTGGGATCCGCGCGCCAGTTGTCAACAAGAAGTACGACCTTAGACATGACAAAGCGTGCGGCTTCTCAATCGTAACAGCGCGGGATCTGGACCGCATCGGGATCAGTGGCGTGGTGGAGAGGCTGAAGCAGAGAGTTCAGGGAACAAGGGTGTATATCAGTGTCGATATCGACGTGCTTGATCCTGCATATGCGCCTGCTACAGGTACTGCGGAGGTCGGTGGCTGGACCAGTAGGGAGCTGTTGACGATTCTGGATGCGTTGGAGGGTTTAGAGGTCGTAGGGGCTGATGTCGGTAAGTGTGACACGTTGTTGTAGTGATCATGAGGCATGGCTGACTTGCTGCAGTTGAGGTTGCGCCGATCTATGATAATGCGGGCGAGGCGACTGGACTTGCCGCTGCGGAGGTGGTGCATTCGCTGCTTGCGCTGATGGTCAACAAGCCAGTCAAGCCATGATCAATTCCGAAGTGTACTTGTCAGTTTTGTTTGCGCAAGAGAGAAAGACGACAGTAAGCGGAGTCAATGAGCATGCGTAGTATCAAGAGCGATGGACGGTTGGCAGGTTCGAGTTGATGCACAGTGTAGCTAGCTGCGAGCGATACATTGCATGATTTGATCTGCCTCAGTGCAGAAGGTCGTGGAATAATTATATCAATTGCTCACATAGCTCGTGCTACGAAAAGTCTCGCTTGCTATGCTGCTAATTCAAGCCATCCACTACTCAAAAACTGCCAAATCAAGCGGCACACTGCTCCCTCTTCCCGCTCTATACCGTTTCGGTCCGCCAACGAAGTCTCGCGGCTTCGGCAATGACTCATCTGGCTGGAACTTCCATTTCGGATTCTCTATCACGATCCTGCCTGCGCCTGTAGCATCTCGGGACGGGCTTGGCGACGTTGCACTACCGTTTGTGAGCGTGTATGATGATGCGTCTAGTGGGCGTCTGGTAGGAGCTGCCGATGGTGGAGGCGGAGGTGGTGCTGGTGCAGATGAAGGTGGCGCGGGAGGTGGTGGTGGAGCAGCATTTCCAGGTGGTCTTGGCGGCGGAGGTGCTGGTGATGCAGGTGGAGACGCTATTGCACTCGATGACTGGCCGAAAGCACTTCTCGCCGCTTGTGCTGCTATTGAAGGGGAGGGCCCACTCGGTGGGGGTGGTGCTGACGGGGGAGGCGGCGGAGATCGGATAGATGGAGCAGAAGGTGCAGGTGGAGGCCGAGGAGCAGCTGCAGGGGGTGGCGGAGGAGCTGCTGGCGGTGCAGGCGATGCTGAAGTTGGTGGAGGAGGCGCGGAAGGTGGAGGTGGGGGTGCTGCACCTGACGGTTTGCGGCCAACGGGAGGAGGAATAGGGGGTTTCTTGCCTATGGCCGGTGGTTTCGGCTTTGTGGGAAGACTCAGTGTAGATGCCCGCCTTGGATCATCTGGACCAAGATCACCAGGTAGGCCTCCTGTAGACGATGGCCTCAAGTTTCCTCTCAGCGCAGCTACAGCAGGATTTGGTGGAGGAGCTGGTGCACTACCCGGCGGCGGCGGCGGTGGGGCACCGCCTGGTACCCTTGGAGCACCAGGGGGCTTTGGCGCTGAGCCAGATGGCGGCGCAGGTGATCTTCGTGTTGGTTCGGGGTCCGATAGATATGGCGAATCGGTCTCTGCGCCTGTCTTCACTCCTCCTGCCTTCCGTAATTTTGGCATTCCTCCAGCAAATATACCCGCAAGCTGCGGACCTCCTCCTAAACTACCATCCCCCAAATCGCTGTTTGACCTTACTCGAACCGCATCCGGCTTCGCTGGCGCTAGTGATGAAGGTGCACGTGGTGCTGCACCGGGTACAGGAGGCGCTCCCAGTGGGGATGGACCAGCGCTTTTCTTCCCTTCGACAATGGGCGACGACCGATCATTTGTGACAGTTTTCCGCAATCGAGCTCCCTTCTCAATATCTCCTAACAAAGCACCCTATTCGGCGTTAGTCAAGCATTCGTCGGGCACCAAGGATACACCTACTCTGCCCTTTGCAGCGGCTGGAGGTGGTCGCGACGGGAGGTTGCCAGGTGGTGGAGGCGGAGGAGGGGGCGGTCCTAAGGTCTTGTAAGCTGGCGCATCCAAGTCGTTGGCGCTTGATCGAGGTTACTTACCTCCAGCACCACCCGGCGGAGGTGGAGGAGGAGGTGGTGGAGGGCCAGGCATGGCCGGAGAATGAGCTCGTTATGGCGCAGACCAATGGATATATTGATATCTTCTCCAAGAATTCGAGAATCTGCGTCTTCCGTGAAATCTGCTAGAAATTGTGGTTAGGATTGGAGTGCAGGAAACGAAGTTGCCTTGAGAAGTCTACAGCCTGAACGTCGTTCGTCATCTGCCGCCGATGTCTTGACTTCCGCACAGCACTTCTTCGCTTCAACCCCCAAGATCAGGCGCAGGGCAGTCTCTCATGTCGAGGATACGCTTAAGGCCGCTCGGCCAAGCATGCTCCTTGAACACTTCGAAACGGACGACCATTGTGTCACGCGATGCCCTGCGGACTTGTCAGCAATCTGGCAACCTGGTTATCGGCTTTCACTCTGAATCGAGAGCCTGCGTACGGCGCATATACCGACCCACCCTGTCGCAGAGGGGTCAATTATACCAGCACAATAGGCAATTTACTTCAAAGAAAGGGGAAGCCGAACCACTCCCGCCGGTCCCTAGCGATGTAGCCGAGCAGCACAGTCTGGTTGATGGCTTATTTGGCGAACTATCACAAGATCCGGCGACCTCACAAAAGATCCCAGAAGAGAAAGAAATCATAAAAGTCTTGCAGACATATCAAGCTATTGCCGACAGGCATACGACTAGCAATGAGCGATCGGTACCTGGTCAGGAACCTAAAGGCGCATCTTCATCTGCGACCTCTGCTATGCTGAAAGCTATGAACAAAGATCAGCAAGAATCACGAGTCACTCCTAGCGATGTGTTAAACAACATATCCACGAAGGCGACACAGCTTATGGAACTGCCCTCAATTTTCATATCAGACGAGGTCCTCAAAAGCTACATCAAGCTACAATCGCAACTCAATCGGCCCCAAAACTTCCCCACCATCTTCGAGCTCTACCGGACCAAGCCATCTCCACGGCCTCTCAACAGAGCACCATATATTACCTTTGCCGAGCCTTCCCCAAACGCTCCTTCTGTAGCCGTGCACCCTGATGTTGCGGAAACCGCTCTTTCAGCCGCGATCAAACACTCTCTTCCCCTCTGCCTCTCAGTGATAGACGCCACCTACTCCCAAACCTCCTACGCTCGCTACAAGGTCATTAAGAGCGCTATTGTACCTATCGCCGGTGCCGTCGCCGCTCCAGTCGCAGCGTACACTCTGGCTTCACAGTTCGCCCTAGTGCAGACAACGATGGACACGACGCATGCTACTACCGTCGCCATGGCAGGCATCATGACCTACATCTCGGTCGTGGGCAGCATGGGCTATATTGCAGTGACGACGTCAAATGATCAGATGGTGAGGGTCACGTGGGCCAGCGGGATGCCGCTGTGGGAAAGATGGGTGAGGGAAGAAGAGAGAGCGGCGGTAGACAAGGTGGCGCAGGCATGGGGTTTCAGGAATCGGACGAGGTGGGGGGACGAAGAAGGTCGAGAATGGGACGAGTTGAGGGAGTATGCCGGTGTCAAGGGCATGGTCTTGGACAAAGTGGAATTCATGCAAGGAATGGAGTAGACGACGGGAGTGAAGACAGTATATTACAAATCTGTACAATATGATGAACTAGTCTGCCTCTGCCAAATCCTTGGGATCTCTGTCACCTTCTAAAGCACTCATCCAATCGAGTGCTCTTGCCCAGCTGCATCGGACGTTCTTCTTGTTAATGCCGAGCTGTCGGCTCTGTATCTCCACCAGCTGCTCCTGTTCGTACGCGGGACCGACAATCACCACCAATGGATAGCCAATGAGATCTGCATCCTTCAATTTCCATCCGAAAGGTTTGTCCCTGTCGTCAAGGGCTACATCAGGCCAGTTTCGTAGCGGGAATTTTTCAGCAGTGTACCAAGCGTGCATCCTAATGATCTCCCCGGCAGCCTGCTCAGCAAGCTTCTCACTGCCCTTGAGAGGAATGACGACGATGGAGAATGGAGCAATCGCGGTAGGCCAATTGAGGCCTTTGTCGTCTGCTTTTACTGCTGCTATCGCTGCAATAAGCCTGGAAACACCGATACCATGACATCCCATCTGGACATCAACAAGATTGTTGTCGTGAGTGCGCACGTGGAGACCAAAGGGCTTGGAGTAGCGAGTACCGAGGTTGAAAGTATGACCAACCTCGATAGCGGTGATGACTTCCACATGACCCTCGCCGCACTTTGAGCACGTATCACCAGGCTGAATGGACGTCAACGCTACCTTGTGCCCGTCCACACTCGCTTCTCTGATCACGGCTGAGGAGCCTCCTTCTGAGCCTGGCGCAATTCTGGGATCATGCAAAATCATTCGATTATTGCCTGAACCACTGTTCCAAATTGCTTGTGGGTTCTCAATTCCAGTGTCTAGTTCCAGCTCTGGCAGCGCTGCCTTGACGGCAAATGTATTGACCAGATTGACTCCTGATCGTTGCTTGTTCGTAAAATGCTTCGGGATCCGCACTTCAACCAAGGTTTTGCGATCTCTGGAGATTGTAAACCAGCTCTCGATTTCTTGAACGTCCGTAATTGAGGTGCGATCCGATTCTGAAACTCTGATGATGGCAACTTCTTCATTCATGGCGTCTTTGCAGGATTGACATTGGATGACGTGGTCTTCGCCAGCAGGAGATGGAAGATGGTATTCGTGACTCAGCTTGCCACCCATGGAGCCTGAGTCCGCTGCTGCCGTGACAAATGGGACATTGATATCATGGAACAGCTTGTCATAAGCACCTCGAACTTCTTCATATGTGGCTAACGCTGCGTCTGGAGTTGTGTCGAAGGTGTAGAGGTCTTTCATCAAGAACTCGCGGCCACGCAGGAGGCCTTGACGAGGCCGCTGCTCGTCCCTGTATTTACGTGAGATCTGGTACAATCGCACAGGTAGTTCCTTATATGACTGGACAGAATTCTTGACAAGCGATGTGATCTCCTCTTCGTGTGTTGGTGATAACAGGAATTTGGCATCCTTGCGATCCTGGAAGTGGAAAAGCTCGGAGTCCTTCCCCTCCAGTCGTCCAGATTGTCGCCAAAGCTCCTCGGATGTTATGGTAGACAGAGAAACTTTACTTGCACCGACGCCCTGCATCCGGTGATCTATCAGGGCCTCCAATTTCTGCTGTACACGCTGACCCAAAGGGAGAAGATGAAATATTCCAGCATGAGTCTACCAAACGTCAGAAACAGAATATGAACAGTTCCATTCTGAGAACCTCACCTGCCTTAAGAAGCCTGCCCGTAGAAGTAGAGAATGAGCATCTTCTTGACTTTCCGATCCCTTCGCCTTCCCGACCGTTGGGATCCAGACCTGTGAGAGTCTTGTGTAGTCATACCCGACCTTCTCTGCATCTTTATGGAAGAAGCGGCAAAAGTTGATTCCCCCTACATGCTTTGACTTGCTAAGTGCCCATACGCGTGGCCTGCAAATGCCACGTGATCCTGCGACCCCCGCGAGGTCGGACCATGCATTGTGCATTGAATGATCATTCGCGCGGCTGAAGCATCTCAATCGATTTCAGTCACGTTCTGCAGAGAGTTCGCTGGTCGATCGTAAATCGAAAAAATGATAGGAGCAGAACGGATGAGAGATGCGCCAGTGTTGCATGGCATGTGAAGTACAGCAGAGCCGCTAGCGTCGGAGATGTCGGCTTTGATGCCCCGCAAAGAAAATTATCGGCTGCAAAGTGCAGCTTCATCACGAAGTCTTGCGACCTCAAACTACTTGCTCAAAATTCTAGTCTCTGCGATGGGGGTAAAACGAACAGCTTCCGAGGCAAGAGGCTATGGGAGACAGGAGAGGGATGCGAAACCTTCCCAGGACTTCGAAAAGCAGAAGCAATCTTCTGAGAAGCTCAAATTAGTGAGGATGCTATTCCGTTGTAATGCAATTTGTTACTGACACTGCCAGAAAATCACGCCTCGAGCAGACTGGCATACAAATGATCTTCCCGAAGTACTACCTGCAACATCAAAAGCCGACATCCCCTTCCACATCGTCGACAAGTTTCAGCAATATGCGACATCACTCCTCGAAACGGAGGGCAAGGCTTATAGCGCATCCAATGAATCCAAATCTTCTTCGCAGAAGTTTGCTTCGACAATCATGTCTGCCGGAACTTTGGAAGATAAAATATCGGCACTGACTCTCTTGGTACAAGAATCTCCGCTGCACGGCATGAAACCTCTCGAGAACTTGATCGGACTGGCTGGGAAAAGGAGCAGGAACCAGGCGCTCATGGCTGCGGCTGCGATTAAGGATTTGCTCAGTCAAGGATCCGTATTACCGGACCGCAAATTGAAAACCTTCTCCAAACAGCCAGGTCTAGTGGCTGCACTGCAAGGGAATGGACAATCTTGGGCGGTTGGGAGACCTCTTCCCAATGGCCTCACCGAATCACATCTTATCGTATGGGCTTTCGAGGACTGGCTCAAGAAGCAGTACTTTGAGTTTCTAAAGGTGTTGGAGACGTGGTGCTCAGACGAAGTCGACTATGCCCGAAGCCGCGCGATCACATATGTCTGGGAATTGCTGAAGGATAAGCCTGAGCAAGAGGAGAACCTGCTGCGATTGCTGGTCAATAAATTGGGAGATACAGACCGCAAAATCGCCTCCCGAACATCATATCTGCTTCTTCAACTACAAGTAACGCATCCAGCCATGAAGAGGGTAGTCATTGACGCGATTGAGAACGAATGTCTGTTCAGACCAAGTCAGAGTATGCACGCCAAATACTACTCAATCATCACGCTCAACCAGACTATTCTTGGAAAAGGCGATCAAGAAACCGCGTCACAGCTCCTTCGGATATACTTCAGTCTTTTCGTGCAGCTTTTGCGACCGTCTGAGGCCGCTAAACACAACATACACAAAGGTCCCCAAAAACAACAAGGTGGAGGCGGTAAAGCAGGAAAGGCAGCTGCCAAAAAGGCCAAAGCCAAAGCCCGTGAAGACGAAGCGGCAATAGAACTCAGCGAAAAGATGACTGCCCAAGTCCTTACGGGCGTCAATCGCGCATTCCCATTCGCAGATACTGGCAGCACCGACTTTGCAGAGCAGATCGATACTATCTTCCGCATCACTCATTCTTCAAACTTCAACACCAGCATTCAAGCTCTCATGCTTCTCCAAAAGCTGACCTCTCGCAAGCATCATGGAGTGGACAGATATTACAGAACTCTATATGAGTCGCTGCTCGATCCTCGTCTCATTCATTCCTCGAAACAAATTATGTACCTCAACCTTTTGTACAAATCGCTCAAGTCCGACGTCAGCATCAAGAGAGTCCAGGCTTTTGTAAAACGACTTCTGCAGGTCATGAACTTTCATGAGGTGCCATTTATCTGCGGTGTCCTTTACCTTATCAGCGAGCTGCAGACCACCTTTCCCGGCATCCGAAACATGATCAAGGATCCAGAGCTGGATCCAGAAGACGAAGAAGAGCATTTCGTGGATGCGCCCGAGAATGCAGATGATCTCCCGAATGGGCAAGTCAACGGAGTATCGAAATCCAGAGATAGCAATCAGTCTTACGACCCCAAGAAGCGGGATCCCGAGCACAGCAATGCTGAGCGAAGCGCTTTGTGGGACATTCTGCCTTTGGTCGCACATTTTCATCCATCAGTATCTCTGTTTGCCGAATGTCTAGTGCAGAACAAGGCCATGCCGCCCAAGCCAGATCCTAGTTCTCACGGTCTTATGCACTTCCTGGATCGATTCATCTACCGCAATGCTAAGGCTAAGCAAAGCGCACCACGCGGCACATCCATTATGCAACCTCTCATTGGGAGCGCTGCTGCTGACCTCCTCATCAAGACCAGTGATGCTACCGGTGCCCTGGAACCACTCAACACCGATGCCTTCTGGAACAAAAACATCAAGGATGTCCCTGTCGATCAGGTCTTCTTCCATAGCTACTTCAACCAGGTCAATAAGGGCAAGACAACTAGTAAGAAGAAGAAGGTAAAGACGGCCGATGCAGAGGGTAGTGACGACGAAGGATCTGGTGAGGAAGAAATCTGGAAAGCACTGGTCGACTCCCGTCCTGAAATCGAGGCTGACGACGATGAGGATGATCTTAGCATGGGCGATCTTGAGGACTACTCTGGCAGTGACCTCGGTATGGACGATGCAGGCTCTCAAGCAGACGGAGATGAAGCAGTCCAGATCGCAGACTTCCCAGATGAGATGGACGAGGAAATGGATGGAGCCGAGGACGATGCCTCTGACGGCGGCGACTTCAACTTCGATGATGAGGATGATCTGATGGATGACGACGAGGACCTGAACTCCGACTTGGACGTCCCTGTGGTCGAGAAAGAATCCGAGGAAAGCAAGGGTAAGGAGACGAATGCGGACAAGCGAAAGAAGAGAAGGAAGCTGAAGCATTTGCCCACCTTCGCTTCCGTGGACGACTACGCCAAATTGCTCCAAGATGAGCCTGATGAATACTAGAGATACCCATGTTATAGACTCCAGCTTTCAATTAACACGGTTGAAATCGCGTCGTTCATTTGCCTGTTTTATCTGGTTTCCTCCATACTCTTTTATCTTGCCTTTTCCATAAAGGTTCATCTTGCGTCTATCATCACACGACGTGGTTGTATTTAGCCTCGTTTTATACATTGCGGCAGGATTTGCTCATTGCGGAGAACTGAGACCACCCTTGCGGACTTCCGCATCGACCTCCAGACAACCTGTATTTACAACACGAATTGATTCTGGAGCAAGATGTCTGGTTGGGGCGGAACGAGAAAGAGTCATCGAAAATACCATGGGCCTTGAGCGTAATCATGTAATTGGAGCTGGAATAGCCCTGCTGGTGAGCTGGCTGCTCCTCACGGCCGCAGTCCCCTCTCTGCGCTGGATACCCTACGCTTTCCTCACGGGCTTTCTCACTTGTATAATACTGGTCGCGTATATTGCAGGTACCACTGTCCGGACTGTCGAACATGGCGCTCGACGTACCGTGGCCCGAGCCACACCCGCCTTCATCACGACCTCTGCCTGGGAGACGGAGAAAGCAGACCTCCAGAAGAGGTCGAAGTATACGAGTCGCAAGATACTGCCGAAACAAAAGAAGCTGTCTGGGCGCATAGATGTGCTTCTGGACCTGGTCGCAAGTACCTTTATCAGCAGCTGGTTCACTCATATAACCAGCAAGTCTCTCTTTCAGAACGAGGTAGACAGGGCGATCAGAGACGCGATCGTCAGCATTCAGTCAAGAGTCGTCGAGTTAGATTTCATAGAGATTGCGGTCATGCGGATCGTGCCAATCATCACAGATCACATGCAGGAGTTCTATACTGCAGAGCGGCTGGTTCGAGGGAAGAACCTGACGCGCGATATGACCGAGTCTGAAGAGCTGGATCTTGCGATTGCGGGCAAGTACAAGGACGGAAAGCTTCACAAGACTGCGGCTCTGGCATTCTCAGACACCAGACTTATGCAACAGGCGCATGTCAGGAAATGCATTGAACAGATACTGCCATTGGTTCTGTCGGAGGAGATGCAATCAAGTCCAGCTGTTGTCACATTGGTTAGAGAAATTGTCTCTTGCGCTGTCCTGGCTAATGTCTTCACTGCGCTTGCGGATCCGGATACGTGGAACCAGATATTTGAGAACTTCGGCAAGTCAATCTTGCAAGACCGCAAGAACGTCAAAAAGCTAAGAGCTGCGCTTGACGAGCATGCGCCTGCGTCTCCAAAAGGCTCGAGACGACAGGAGGCCGCAAGACTACGGCCTCATGATAACGAACGTCAATTTGAGCGCTTCATTCGAGCGCTGAGGAAGACCCCGACACTTGCCGAAGCTCGTAGGTACAGAAGTGACATCACAAGCCAAATTCGCAAAGGCGTCGATACCGATGGTCCGCAAGATCCGTTGTATTTACGCAGACTGGATGCTGGACGACGTATCCTGGACCAGAGGATCACTATGCTTTCCAGCCATGACAACTCTGCTAGTCGACCCAAGGTTTCCTCTCACTCATCGACAAACAGTATTGACATCCCACCTACGAATCCACAGGCGAAGCTGAAGGATGTGTTGCACAGCGCTTCGGGTCTATCATATTTCATGGAGTTCATGGACCGGAGGCAGAAGATGCGACTTGTGCAGTTCTGGATCATTGTGGACGGTTTTCGGTACCCGTTGGAGGAGGACGCAAACGAGGCTGGTGTCACACTTCAAGAGAAGATGTCCTACGAAAGCGCTGACCGTATGGACATTCGACAAATCAGAGACACATACCTTAGTCTTCCGGAGCTGCAGGTTCCTTCCGCATCTAAGCAGATCGTAGATGCATATGTCAGTGCAGCCAAGTCTGCAGACATTCATCTTTACGTCAAAGCAAGACGTACTATCTTAAGGGCACAGACAGCTGCGTACGAAGAGATGAAGGAACACCACTTCGAAGCATTCAAGCGCTCCGATTTATTCTATAAGTGGTCCGCATCCGAGGAACCTAAGTCGCCTGTTCCGTCGAACAATGGTAGCGAAGTGTTTGTTGATCGTACGAAGATCAGCAAAGCTCCGCTCCAACCACCGCAACGTCATTCGAGTGCAAGTGCCCACCCTTATCGTAAGGAACCAGAATTACGAAGAGCGGTAATGTCGTCAAACGATCTTCAGTCAAAAGCAAAGCAGTCTCTAGCAGCTAATCTAGCAAGACGGTCAGTGGATGATAACGCTGCCCGACCACTTTTCGACGACGATATAGAAGATGAGCGCATGACCAGGTCTGTTCCGTCATTGACTGGCAACGACTCGGATACCGACTCCATAGACCACAAAATGGAGGATTCATCACAAGTGGTCGATGCAATGCAGAAAGAGCTGAACGACATAATGGATGAGCCGGATAGAGACTTGACTATGTCCAACCCCAGCATACGAAGCAATCGATCAGAGGACTCGCCGCGCCCATCGATGGACATGTTCCGACCAATTACCAATCAAAGCTTGAAACCAAGCATCGCTTCACTGGGTCTGATTGCTGGATCTTCGAGTAAGGGTGTGTTCACCGACGATCTCTTTGCTGACGAGCAAGAGCACTTCCTCGAAGACGAGAGAGAGGATCCAGGCGAACGACCAATTGAGGACGACATCCATGAGGCTGCGCCAGGAGATTTGGGCTTAGCAGAAGCCATCGATGCGTTGAGTAATGATATCGAACGTCTCATCGCCCAAGAAAAGATTGTCGACTCCTTGACGAAAAAGGCGGAGCTGACTAACAATGCGGCCGAGCTTCGTATTCTTCGCAAGTCCAAGCAGAGTCTCCAACGAGAAATTCGCCGGAAGGAAATGCAGAAGCAGCAGTACGTGGTACAGGAGAGTGACAACAGTCTTTTCGGAAGAGCGGCTGTCAGTATCAAGTCGATCATGGTGGGCAAAGAGGAGGATGGGCACGAATTCGCTATTTGTAAGTCCTGCGGTAATATCTGACGAGTCTAGCTAATGATGACCTAGATGTCATAGAGGTACGAAAGCAAGCGGGTGACCAGATGCCAGCGGCTGCCTGGACTGTGACAAGAAGGTACAGCGAATTCCATGAATTGAACAAACGGTTAAGAGCAAGATTCGAATCTGTCCGCAACCTGGAGTTCCCGCGTCGCCAGACCCTCTTCACCCTTCAAAAGGACTTTTTGCAGCGTCGGCGTATTGCCCTCGAGCGGTATCTCCGGTCGTTGCTTCTGATCCCAGCTATATGCCGCAGTAGAGAGTTGCGAGCATTCCTCTCCCAGTCTGCCATCACCTCCGCGAATGGAGATGCTAGGATGGACCAAGGGGACTTTGTGACACGCATCTACAACTCTGTTTCTGATGGAATGGAAGAGTTCCTCGGCAACCTGCCTGTGCTCGATCAGCTCACCGTTGCTGGACAGAACCTCATATCTGCCGCTTCAGCACAGATCAACGGAGCGACGATAAATTCCATTGAACCTATGGTCGCACCAAGTCCTGTGCAATCGGCGGAAGCTGAAGCAGAAATCAATGCTTTCGAGGATAGGGAAGCAGAACCATTCGTCAAGCCCATTAGCGACCTCTTTCTGGAGACATTCGAGCTGCAAAAGGGGAATAGTTGGCTACGTGGTAGAGCGGTGGTAGTTGTGTTGCACCAACTCCTTGGCGGTACGGTGGAACGCAAGGTTCGAGAGACTGTAAGGGGCCTCACCGACGAGGCCTCGCTAGTGAAACACGTGGATATGTTGCAGGACTTACTGTGGCCTGGTGGACAATTCCGCCAATCTCCTCCGCTCCGGACAGCGGCTGAGAAGCTGCATAGTCGGAAGGAGGCAAGTCTGGTTCTGTCTTCACTGATACCTGATATGGCTGGAAGCGTCGTTGGCCGAGCTAATGCACAAGGTGCGAGCAGGAAGCTAGCGGCGCTGCTAAACAACCAGAGACTCAAGTGAGTAGCGTTACCCCTGAACTGTGGTACAAATACTGACAGAGCCAGCACCCATCTGATCATGACCATCTTCGACGAGATCATCTCTGTGATATTCCCAGAAGTTCAGACACGATGACATCGCATTTCCACTCAGGTGTCGCCGTGGTGCGATCTCTATATCATCACTGTCACATGCCTTCGTCCACCACCCCTATGATTGCCGCGGCTAGGCGACAGCAAGCTGCGGCCAACCGACAGCATCACCTGTCGCAGATCTCCCGGACGCCACAGCACTACGACCCGTCCCATATGCGTTGTTGATATTCACATAGGACCTTGTAATACATTTCCACACTTAATTTTTTTGAAAAAATCCAAACATCTCGTAAAATCCCACTTCTCACAGCACAAATCAAACACCTCTGCAAATCCTAGTCTTCACGGCGCAAGTACGAGACACCGGAAGGTATACTACCAATCATTCGTTTGCCTCTCTGCTGCACACGCAATCACGAAACACTTAATTGTCCCAGACTACCAGTCCTATACAGCACATTGTCTTATTCACGGCCATTCTAATCAATTGGATGCCGCCGGATTGAGCAGTGATCAGCCTACGTTACACAGTGTATTACCAGCCACGTTCAAGATGATGCGAGGACGCTCTTCGTCCGAGCCCCTCGATGATCATACCCAGCAGAACGCAGAGTTTTACAGAACCCTCCTGCCGGACACACCAGTGATCGACCTGACAGGCAGTCCAGAACGCAAGACCTACCAACTCTCACCCAGCATGATCCAGAGAGACAGCGTCGCTGAGGCGGGCAGCTATGTGGAGGTGACCCGCTCGCAGAAGCGCAAGGCCACTGAGCCATTGGTCGAGGAGGACGATGCGCTCCTCGCCCCTTACACGTCGTCCGCCAAGAGAGTGGCGACTGGACCATCCGGCAGAGTGGTGAGGGTGAAGCAGGGAGTGAAAGCCGACGACTCGTCAGGCGAGATGCTTGGCAATGATGCTGGCGACGACGCTGGCGATGAGTATGCACATCTCACTGCTGAAGGACGTGATCGCCCCTTTGTCAAGTACGACACTGACGAAGATGTCAGATGGGCAGCCGCCATCCTTGCCGGCATGGCTACAATATCGGGCAGCGCTATGGCTACAGTCAAAGCCAGCGAGGAGGGTGGCGATTTCTCTGCTGATACGGCGGCCTTTGGGGCACCCACCACGGTTGGATGTGGGCGCGGTAGTTCTGTGGCTGACAGTCTGGGCAGCGAGCATCCTCGCATGTTGTGCAAAGACGAGGACGCAGAGGACATCAAGCAGGAGGAGCCTGGTAGTGCCGACTATCCAAGCGACACACGCACCAAGCGGCTCGAGATGAGCCACGCGGGGCAGCTGTATGAGCGCCTCCATGCTGCACATGAGTCGGAGGAGGCGGAGATGGCAAGACCATTACTCTCCAATAGTCGTCGTGCGAGAGGTGGTGGACAGACGGGAGACGCGCAGGCAAGACGGGGCTTCGTCAGGGGTTGGAAGTCGATGATGAGGAGGGACGCCGAGGCTGAGAAGGGTGTGCTGGCGGACACGAACGATGGACATCACAAGGGCACATCTGGTAGTCCGATTGTTATTGATGAGGACTAGCTGGATCACGAAAGCAGGACGGGCCTGATGGATGAGTGATTCACATTGTCAGGATTATGCTGCAGACTATCAGAAACAGCATGATGGCGTCTGAAGTTGTTGCACTGCGGGCATAGCATGGGATGATGTTTTATCATTGGAATATTAGCGAGCAGAGCATCACCACGAATCGTGTCGAAATGACAGCTATCGAGCTTTTATTTATGCTCCTACGAGTGTTAGAGGTTGCCGGTTTTGAGGCCAGTGCCAATTAAAGCTACGCGGGCACAAGCTCAGGGGATCCCGTCAGCCTCATTAAGCCACAGCCAAAGTTCGCGGCGTTCATCGTATATCGGAATATGTGCTGGTCAGACGGATTTAATCATTTCCCAGCATTCGAGAAGCAACGTCACAATCGTTTGAGTGAGCTGGGAGTACATTGAGGTCACACAGCTTGCAAATAGACCCTCAAAGTGGCAGGTCAGGAGAACAAGGGACATCTTTTGGCCAGTTGTTCTCCCCACATCGTGCCAAACTGCGCGTGCTGAGGTGATCGAGGCCAGCTTTTTGCTTGGGCCGAGCTGCAACGTCTCCCCACTGGCCGCATCCAGGGTCTCCAGGAACAACTCGCTATTATTACTTTCAACTCCCCGACCCTTTATCCGACCTCGCCATCACACACGCTCTCTTCCTCGCGTACAGCTAAATCTTTCGTCCTTTCAACGGTATTGTCAAGAGCTCGGCTGATACACGCGATACACAACTGCAATGGCGCAAATACGGGGGACAGCTGGCTACCATCTCGGCTCGACGAACAACTTTGGACAGAGCAACTCGAGCGCGACCAATGACCCAAGCCCGCTGGATGCCATTCGACAACAGACGAGCAAGATTGAGGACATTCTCGATTCATTGAGTGAACCTGTCAAGCCGTATGTATCTCTATCTTGGGAGCTTCGAAGAGCTCTGGTTTATCCTAGATATTCACAAGAGACTGACCTCGGACCTAGCTACGTACCAGCGATTGGACGCTTCCTCATTGTTGTCACTTTCCTCGAAGATGCTCTGCGTATCATCACGCAATGGTCGGATCAGCTCACGTATCTGCGAGACTATAGACACAGTGAGATACACACAAGGCTGGGAGTGGCCACATAGCAAGAGAAGAGGCATTGACACAGTGTACAGTCCCTACCGGTCTCACCCATCTGTTCCTGATCCTCAACGTCATCGCCATGACCTCGTCTTCCTTCCTGATCATTATGCGCCGCTACTCCGAATACGCTGTCGCCGGTCTCTTCGGCGTTGTCGTTACCCAAGCCCTCGGCTACGGCCTAATCTTCGACCTCAACTTCTTCCTCCGCAATTTGTCTGTCATGGGTGGCCTCCTCATGGTGCTCAGCGACTCTTGGGTTCGCAAGAGGTTTGCCCCAGCTGGTCTCCCGCAGATCGACGAGAAGGATCGCAAGATGTACTTCCAGCTCGCTGGACGTGTGCTGCTTATCTTCCTGTTTGTCGGGTTCGTCTTTGCTGGCGACTGGAGCTTCTGGCGCGTTTTGGTCATTCTGCTCGGCGCAGTCGCGTGTGTCATGGTCGTGGTGGGTTTCAAGGCCAAGGCGTCTGCCGTGATGCTGGTCATGATCTTGAGCGTTTTCAACTTGCTTACGAACAACTTCTGGACTGTGAGTACTACTGCAGGCCGTGCTATGAGATGGACTCGACTGACAAGCGGCAGCTCCACCACAGCCATCCTCAAAAGGACTTTGCCAAGTACGACTTTTTCCAGATCCTGTCCATTGTGTAAGTCTGCTTGATCAACCAATCGTCGCTCCAGCGCTAATAGTTGTACAGTGGTGGTCTCCTCCTACTTGTCAATATGGGACCAGGACAATTCAGCATGGACGAGAAGAAGAAGGTGTATTAAGCGCTCCCTACATAATCAGTCTGGACAATCTCGGACTGTACGAAGGACAATGTATCATGAGCAAGTGCGAACGAAAGGAAAGAAAACAGCCTGTGCATTTCAGCCACGGAG
This sequence comes from Elsinoe australis, assembly GCA_007556505.1. NCBI lineage: Eukaryota > Fungi > Ascomycota > Dothideomycetes > Myriangiales > Elsinoaceae > Elsinoe > Elsinoe australis. Next base: position 2,038,565 of record SWCS01000001.1, read on the forward strand.
TCTGGTATCCGAAACGGAAAGAAAAGTCGATGGACGTCTGCGTACTCGGGGAACGAAGAGGGCGTACTAGGACGATCAGATGTCGAATTGCATCAAATGGAAATATATTTGACATATCCATCATCATCCCAAGCTTGCCCAAAGTGAAGCATTCATTAATGGGCAGGCCAAACTCCTTGCGCGGCGCTCACAAGTGACTTGAAGTTGTGATCTAGCGTAGTTCCTGTCGCAAGCACATGTCTGGCTCGACAGCCTTTTGAAGTCAATCGAAGTGAGTGATAGTCTGTAGTGCAGCTCCCTCGTAATGCCAAGCATTTCGAGATCTTGTGAAAGCTTCACGTCGAGCTTCAACCTTCGCGTTGTTTCTCACAACCACGCCGGGTCTGCCGGCACAATAATCACCGTCCACCTTCCAATTGCAGTGCTTGTATTTCAAGAAGTATTCTGCAATTGTCATCCGACTTCGCAATGGCACCAATCAACAAGTCCACACGCCTCGGCGTCTCAAAACCCGTCACGCGAAAAGTCCGTCCCCTCTACATCCCTCATCCTCATAAATCAAAGCACTAACCACTCCCAGCGCCACGCCTCCCGCTCCCAGCCTCTCTCCTCGGACTCAGAATCCGACTCCGATCTCCCACCCCAATCAACGACCTCCTCTCTCTTCCGCCCAAAATCCACCACCTCCCACGCCCCTTCGACCTTCTTCACCCAACCGCAGCCCACATTCACGAACGGCGCGTCCGTGCCCGACAATGAAGCCAACGAGGACGATGACTCCGACCTCGACGTCTCGGACCTAGCCACCATCGCGACGCGCGTAGGCCACGAAGTCGACGTCTTCGCCGAGGCGCTGGACCAGTACAAAGACGCGCTTGCGAGCGAGGAGCAGAAGCGAGACGCGGCGCTGCGGCTGGTGACGAGCTGGAAGGATCATGCGGTGGATCAGGTGAAGAGGTTGAGGAAGCAGGGGCAGGCGGTAAGGGCGAGGGAGACGTTCGGCGGGATGGGACAGGGACAGGGGTCGGTGTTTAGTTTTAGGGGAGGGGAGGCGGAAATGCAGAAGGGGGGCAAGGGGGATAAGGAAGTCAAGAGGTGGCAGGCTGAGGCAGATACATGGGATTTGGTGAGGGTTGTGTTGAGGGCGAGGTATCCCAGTCAGATTGAGGTGGAGGAGAGGAGGGAAAGGCTGGAGAGCGTGGGGAAGGTGCATAAATACTCTGGGCAGGAGGATGTGTGGCAGGCATTTGTGCTGGGCGATGAGGTGGCCAGGGAGAGGCATTTGGTGCTGAAGTGGTTGGAGCAGGCCGCTGATGCCGAGGAAGAGGCGAAGGACAAGGATATGTGGGTCAATGGGTGGATGGAGACGAGGGAGAGGATTAAGGGTGCGAAGAGGATGAGGCTGGGTGACGATGCGGAGGTGGAGGTACGGAGCGGAAAGGAAATTCTTGTCAGCAATCTGGACCCTGATGCCCCTTCGAGGCAGAAGAGGGCGTTGGAGAAGGGCGATCTGGTGAAGGACAAGGAGATGTGGAAAGCTTGCTTCTACATGCTGAGGAAAGGCAAGCCTTGGGATGAAGTTTCCGAATGGATCGCGCAGAGGAATCAGGGTTGGCGGGCTGCGAGCTTGGGTGTGGCTGCAAGTAAGGACGTTCCTGTCGGCAGTAGTGGTCCTGCTTCTGGTGCTCTCTGGAGAAGGATGTGTCTCATCGCGGCGAGAACAGGTACAACGGACGACTTCGAAGTCGCGGTCTATGGACTACTGGGCGGAGACCTAGACTCAGTCAAGAAGGTCTGCCGAAGCTGGAACGATCACATCTTCGCTCACTACAACTCTCTGCTCATGGCGCAGTTCGACAGCTTTATTTTGCAGTTCAATGTGCTGCAGCTGCCCAGCGAATTTGCCCGTAAGCACGGACTAAGTGGATCAAATCCAGCCACCAGCCCTCTAGGCTCCAGAGAGCTCGTCGCGAGTCTCAACAAGCTACCGGCTCTGGCCAAGGAGATGCGCACGCCTTTCAAGCTTCTGCAAAGCAGTCTTGTTGGTAACACCTTCAGCGACCTCTGCCGCAATGTTGGAACCGCTATTGCCGAAGCCGCTTGGAAAGATGAGCCGTCCGCTGTCATCAAACCAGTCCACAGGTCAACTACCGAAGTCAAACAAGGGGGCCTTGCAGAGGGCGTCATCGGTGACGATCCAGATGCATTGAGAGTCATTACTCACACTCTGATCGTGATGAGAGCCCTGGACCAGTCTCACTTTACAAATTCCAGTCACGACGAGTTGGACAATGTAGTCGCTGGCTACATTCAGCTGCTTCGTGTTGCAGGCAAGCGCGACATGACTCCGCTCTATGCGTCCTTGATGGCTGAAGATCGGTGCGTCGCCTCCCTAGCGCAAGTCATCACCGACGATGAAGATGCAAGAGACCGTATGGATTTTATCCGTCTCATGAAGGTCTACAACATAGATGCCATCGCCGTCATTAACGGGCAGTACATCTACCAGCTGGACGTAGTACTCGCCTCCTCCCCAGCCCCCGCCAGGCCTCTCGACATCCTAGAGAACACCTCCGAAGACCTCTATCCCGGCAAGCGCATCAAGCTATCCGATATCAACACGGAGATTACGCCAGACGAAGAAGGCCTCATCACCGGCCTCAGCGTCTTCTACCTAATCGAAGGCCACTGGAGCGTGACCTTTTCCGCCCTGTCCTCCGCGTGCGCCAAACTCCTCTGTAAGCCCATACCCCCTTCCCCTTCTTCATCCCAGCTAATCTTTTCCAAAGCAAAAAGCCACTTTCCCGCAGCCCTCACCCTCACCACGCAGCTTCAATTCGAACAGCTCTCCCTCTCCAAATCCCCTTCCCTACTCGCCCGCGCCGTCAACGTCATGAACCCTGACCACGCCGCGCTCGTCTTCAACGGCGCTACCCCCGATCACGCTCGCAAATTACAGATCATGCAGCGCGAGGCCCAGAGCTACTACGATATGACGCTGCTTGTGCGGGCGGTGCAATCTCTGCTGACGTGGAGGAAGGTGGAGCACGAGTTTGCTACCCGTGTACCTAGGCCGGCGAGCACGCCTGCCAAGGTGAGGAAGGCGATTGAGGAGGTGCAGGGTGCTGTGGAGCCCGTTTTGCAAGGGGTACTGGGCGGTGCGAGGGATGGTGAGTTTTCTTTTCCTCTTCCTTCCGTGTTGCATTCCAAGTCTGGGAGTGCAAAGCTGACCTTACCGCAGAAGAAGAAGCGCAGATGTTCCGCAAGGTCCTGGAACTGTACGTCCCTGATATCATCGTGGGGTACATCTCTGCCCTCTGCACGGCGGGGCACATGGTGTCGCGCGAGGAACTGTTGGTCGCGATGGAGGTGGCGACTGTTGTTGCTGGGGAGGAGGGGAATGGGATCGCGAGGGCGTTTAGGGATGCAGGCAGGATGGGTGAGTTGGTCAAGGTGTTCGCTGAGGCGAGTAAGATTTTGTTGAAGTTGGGGGAGGTGGGGAAGAAGAGGACTGAGAGGAGGAGAGGAAAGGCGGCGGGAAGGGATTTGGGGATTTGGGAGATTTATGGTTGAGAGATGGTGGGGAACAGGGAGGTGGTGTAGCTGTGGTGGTGGGTTTGACAGGCTTGGGATAAAACCAAGTGCTACTAGATTCGGAGATGTCGTGCCACCATACTAGAGCTGAAAGTGCAGTCTCTCAAGTCGCTTCATCGCAGGGATTTGGGAGGGACGTTTTTTTTAAAGAGTAACCAAACTTGCATTTGCTTGAAACTTTGACAAACTATAGAGATCGATCAAAATCGATGAGAAAGCATTGTGAACTAACAAACTTCCGAAGCACTGTGAAATAACTCAAACCTCGAAAGCAATACCAGTCGCCACCCACACCTCTCAGTCGCACAAGTCAGACCAGATATCGCAAGGCCTCTCCTTCTTCTTCATCCACATCGAGTTCTTGCCCTCGCAATAAACCTGGCGGGGGGTCGGGTTCTTGGCAATATCCGACTTGGCCCCGCCCTTGCCCCTGCACGGGTGGTGTTCATCCGTGCAAGGGGATTTCTTGTCGCAATTGCCGTACTTGGACCACTCGGCACCGGTGGGGGGATCCGGGAAGATGCACGTGTTCATGGTCATGTCACAGTAGCCTTCCATCTTCCAGTGATCGAAAACGTAGAAGGTGTCAGTGTTGAAGTTCCAGGGGCCAAGGGTGGGGCTGAGGTTGTGGGCTTTCGCTTTGTTGGCGCCTGTCACGACTCTGGTGGCGTTTGTGGCGCTTTTGTGGTCGGGGGCGGCGTCATTGTCAAGGTCGTCGTCGGCCTCGTCGTCGTCGGCCTCGTCGTCAGCCTCGTCTTCTTCGTCAACGTCGTCGGTCGCTTTAGAGGCAGGCGCGAGGATAGAGGAGTTGGTGTGCTCTCGGATGGGCGCGTCGCGGGCGGCGAGTGCGGTGGTCTCGCCTGGCATCTTGACGCCCTGACATTGGACGTTCTCGACCCAGAAGTGGCCTGGGTATCCTCCGATGTGTTCCTGCTCAAACCAGCGTACGGCGGAGCAGGTGTCGTTCTCGCTCTGGCAGGGTGTCGAGCATGGATACATTTTGTTGATATCCAACCCACTGACGTCCAGGAAGCGGTCTAGGTGGCACCAGCCGTCCATGCTGCACTCTCCGTACATTTTGAGCTCCTAGAGTGAGGTCAGTCAGGGGTTCGTCGTGTCATGGAATGGGTTGAGCTGACGACTTTGCTCCTTCGCTTCCGCTTCTCCAGCACGGGCCTGGAAGTGGCGTTGGCAGACGAGACTGCCGTGGTGGGGGCCTGAGCTGGCGCTGCGACCGTAGTCGAGGCCAGTGCCCCAAGGGTAGCTAGCAAGAAGGTGCTGGTCTTCATTATGGTAATTTCTATCCAAGAATGTTAGCAGATGTCTGAATCACATGGGTGGCATGTTGGTGTGCGAAATGTCATACTTGTTGTTGGTGGTGTTGGTGGGGAAGGTGTTGAGGTTGTGAGTAGGCTTCTTGTCGAGGTAAGAGCCAGGAAGGGTATCTGGGGATTTGTCTGGCAGATCCCTTTGCGAGTCGTTGTGTGAAGATGGAAGGATACGGGAGGGCAAGGACTGATATTTATATTCCTGCGAGATGCTATCTTGCCAGTCTGCCATGGGTTTAGAGTTTGTATTCGAGAATACAGTACCTACTTTGCAGGCTTTCAGATATCCTAATGGGCAACAATAGCCATACTTCGAATGTAGACAGTCACATTTTGCCTTTCCGTCACACGCGCCCGATACAATTAGGGATCAGAGTTTGCTGTACATAAACCAACATTACGTCTTGGGCATTGCCAATCCACTCCACAACTACCAGCTATTTGAGAGCCGTAAACGGGTGCACAGCCCTTACAGCAGTGCCAGAACCACCGGCGATCGCAGGACTACCAGCGAGTGCAGAATTCTCGATCGAGCTCTCGTTGAACGACTGCATAGAGAAACCAGAACATTTTTTGTTGCCCGGAAAAAGCTCGATGCGTGATATGCATGCGCGTACTGAAAGAGTAATGGCTGGTAGGTCGAATTTGGACGTGAAGTCGAGGTGCAGCGACGAAAAGGGTTTAGCGTGACCGACCCTCTCGATTCTGTCCCACTATCAATTGTAAAGCTAGAATGCTTCCGAGCTCGACTTATAAACCTTCACATCCAAGTCAAGTCACTCGTCATTATTTATGCATGACTCATTATATTCCACCCAGATGCTCAATCAAAGTTTCTAATACTCGATATCTACAGAGCCTAATAGCCTTGAGGTCGATTCTGCCTTGCCCTGGCCCACCTGCTGGGCTGTACGGGCTCCATCCCGGTGCCGCTGCAGTGACCGCAATTAAGCCTCCCAGTACCTCTGCATTCATCATGACGGTATTCCATCAGCTTCTCTCCATGACAGCCAGGGCACTGCAGTCCGGTCGCCATGATGTAGCCCTGCCCCACGCATTGTCCGCACGGCATGTATTGCACGCCTGTGCCGCGACATGTTCTGCATTCGAATGTTCGAGCACCACCGCATATCGCGCAGGTCTTTGCTGGCGCCATGGTAAGGTAGAAGCCGTCGAGCTGTTGCTTGAGCTCCGGCGACCGGATTGAGAGAGGGAAGGTTTAAGTTTTGCAAGGTGCGATGCCTATCGGCTTGCTGATGTTTGATCGATCTAGCTTCCTCTAGCGACGAGGTTGTAAGAATGCTGCGGCCAGGATATTGATGGCTACTTGCATGGTGGTCGACGGCTCTCTATATCCTCACGAGCTGTCACCGTGCGACCGATGAGCTGGCTTGGTAGTACAAATCTGCATGCATGCCCGATACCATCACGCGGACGTGCTTGTGCTACAACTTCATGACCAGTGGATATCAAGTCTTACTTCATTACCCTGTGTACAAGGAGTTTTAGTATGGCGTACTTGTCACAGCAGCTCATCCTCGATCGCACCTTTGCCATCACTATACTGACTCTTTTGCGCATCCTTATGTATATTTCCTACAAGTATAGTACAAACAAATGGAGATAATATCGTGAATCTCACGCCGAAATAAAGACGGCGTCCTGAATGTCGTGATAACATGAAGCTCTTGGCAGCTTGCTGCCCCTCACTGATCCCCCCGCCACGTGTGCATTCCTTCCCGCCTAAGCATCTTGTATGTTCTCTCGTATTGGGTATTGTCGCTCTATCGCACGAGTATTCCGACCATCGCAGCTAAACATACACCTCAACATGCGCTTGCTCAACATGGACGCCACTGCAAAGCAGCAGTACTTGGCCGATGACCCACCAACTATCGTACCCTTGTCTATCAAGCCCCACTTTGAGGCTCTGAATGCAAAGGAGCAGAGGTATGCGCACTACATCAGCCGCGCTGCCTTCAGCGGCACTAGAATAGTCTTGCGGCAAGTATCGCCAGAGTCTGAACCCATCTACGACTTCATCATCGCTCTTCACAAGGCTGCCAATGGTAAATAGTGAATGTCTCGTTCCATGGCGGTATCTCTGACGGATATCAGGGGACTACAAATCTCTGCAGAAGAAGGCAGACTTGTCTGATGATGATCTCAAGCACTACTTGAGTTATGCTGCACAATTTCTCGGAAACGGTGGCAACTACAAATCATTCGGAGACTCCAAGTTCATTCCCCGACTAGCTCCCGAGAAGCTGATTGCCCTGGCTCAGTCTGATCAGGAAGCAGCTAAGCAACTTGGTGCCGCTGGTGGTGCTTCTGCTCTTTATGAGACTCGCAATGCGGGAGAGATGCACCTTGGCTACCCGTCCAAGGGTCACCTTTCCACCTACTACCCAGATTCTCCAGACATTACCGAAGATGAGATCGAGTACATCGCCACTTGGCTGAAGGACCGCAAGTTACTTCCTGAAAACACACGCCTCCGGAAGACAAGCGAGGGCAACTTCGAATGCCTTATTGCCTCCGCGGAAGCTTCGCCCTCAAAATCAGATCGTGATACCGAAGACACCGAATGGAAGCTTGAAGGGCCTCTTTCCGGCAAGTCTCTCAAATTAGTCTATGGAGATCACAAGGTGGAGATGGGAAAAATTGCAGATGCACTGGCAGAGGCTCAGAAGAATGCAGCAAATGAGCATGAAGAGAAGATGCAAGCTGAGTACGTCAAGTCGTTCGCAACCGGATCATCAAATGCTTTCCTGGAGTCGCAACGACACTGGATCAGAGACAAGGGACCCATGGTGGAGTCCAACATTGGCTTCATCGAGACGTATCGCGATCCTCATGGCATTCGAGGTGAATGGGAAGGCTTTGCCGCCATGGTCAACAAAGAGCGTACGAAGGCCTTTGGCAAACTGGTAGAGTCTGCGCCAGCTCAAATACCCAAGCTGCCTTGGTCAAAGGACTTTGAGAAGGACAAGTTCCTATCCCCAGACTTTACCAGTCTTGAGGTCCTGACCTTCGCAGGCTCCGGAATCCCAGCAGGTACTGTCACAAGCTCCCAGACCACGAATCAATCACACACTGACACTCCCCAGGCATCAACATCCCCAACTTCGACTCGATCCGCCAATCCGAAGGCTTCAAAAACGTAAGCCTAGGCAACGTCCTCAGCGCCAAGCCGCCGGACGAAAAAGTTCCCTTCATAAGCGACGCGGACCAGCCGCTCTATAAAAAATACAGCGACCTGGCCTTCGAAGTCCAAGTCGGCCTGCACGAACTCCTCGGTCACGGCTGCGGCAAGCTCCTGCAAGAGACCTCGCCAGGGACCTACAACTTCGACGTCTCCTCCCCGCCCATCAGCCCCATCACCAACGCCCCCATCACAACCTGGTACAAGCCAGGCGAGACCTGGGGCAGCGTCTTCGGCGGCCTGGGCCCCAGCTACGAGGAGTGCCGCGCAGAGTGCGTCGCCATGGCGCTGAGCTGCGACTTTGGCATCCTGCAGATCTTCGGGCTAGGCGACGGCAACGAGGACATTGATTCCGAAGCCGGGTCTGTCCTCTACGCGGCGTACCTCCAGATGGCGCGCGCCGGGATCGCGGCGCTCCAGTTCTGGGACCCGGCGGCGAGGAAGTGGGGGCAGGCGCATATGCAGGCACGGCATGCCATCTTGAAGGTCTTCCTCTCTGCTGGGGAGGAGTTCTGTAAGTTGGAGCACAAGGATGATGGAAAGGGCGGCATCATGGATTTGGAGATTACATTGGATAAGGGAAAGATCAAGAGCCATGGACGCCCAGCGGTGGAGAAGTTTCTGCAGAAGTTGCAGGTTTATAAGGCTACGGCGGATGTCAAGGAGGGGAAGAAGTTGTATGAGGGGATTACTGAGGTGGATGAGTGGTTTGCGGACAAGGTTAGGCCGGAGGTGCTGAGGAGGGCGCAGCCGAGGAAGGTGTTTGTGCAGGCTAATACTTTCCTTGAAGGGGACAAGGCTGTGCTTAGGGAGTATGAGGCGACGGCGGAGGGGATGATCAAGAGTTTTGTGGACAGAGAGTACATTTGAAGACATTTGAGAAAGGAGACAAGGTCGCGGGAGTCATTAAGGCTTTATGATTTTAGTTGATCTATCTAAAAGCCAAGGAGGGGCTTATCATCCGCGAATGAATCATTACTCCATCACAAAGCCGGGCAAGTAATAACCATTAGCAGAGAGCCCATGGCAAATCATGAGGAGTAACCCATGAGCGCTGGCGATGCCTTGGCGCTCGCTTGTGTTTTTCCAGTAGAAGTAGCCAGAATGACAGGCGACACTGGGCTAAGTGTAGTGTGCCTGTTGATCGGCGACGCAACGGACTTTGTAGTGGTCGTGTGCCTCATGATAGGTGAAGCCCAGGACTCAGTCGAGATAGTCGTAGTAGTCATAGTGGTCTTCTTGGCCGCTTTCTTGGAACCGGTACCGGTCTTGGAGCTGGTCTTCTTGGTCGATGTCGACACCTTCTTCGCATACTGGTGGGGCCTCCATGTCGGCTTCACCAGTATGGAAGTGGTCACCTTGGTCGTCTGAGGCATCGAGTAGTTCTGTACGATCTGCGACTTCTGAGCAGCTTTGGTCGTAACGGCTTGGTTCCGTACAGTGGTAGGTCCGACTCGGGGTTTGATGGTTGTGAGGGCGTATCTGCTGATGGTGGTGGGCCCGAGGCGAGGCTTGACGGGAGTGGTCTTCAAACCACGGCGAAGCAAGCTACTGGAGATCGAAGACGTCGCGATAGCAGAGACCTCAATGAGTGAGGATACAGCGACATCTTCGTCGAGAGCACTAGCAGCAGGTCCGCTAGCGACATCTGGTAAAGCAGCGAGCTGCGCAAGGTCAAGCTCCTGAGGGGCAGGGGCGGGCGACGCGGCGACCAGGCCAGCAAAGGCAATCGAAAGAAAAATCGTGGAACGCATGTTGGTTGTCGTGAGGTGGGATTGTTCGTAAAAAGAGGAAGCTCAAGTCAATCGTATTGAAAGAAGGAAACAAATATTAGAACAAGAAACAGAGGAACAGAAGCAATCAGGACCGGCCTGTGATTAGTGCAAAGGCAATGGAAAGAGTCGTCGTAATGGAGAGCAGATCAGTGACGATGTGGGCTCCATCTCATACTTATCCTCAGGATCCATGGCGGCAATAGTCTCCGTCCATCACTTGCAAGTGCAGTGAGGCTGCAGATGAGGACTGACTCCTGCAGGGTGGGACAGACCCGTGATCTGGACTGAGACTTGAGAGCTCTGCTAAAAAGTCCGTAATTTAGTCCAAGAACCGGCGCGAGCAGTGGTGAGAAGCGAACCGAAGAAGGCTCAGTGAGTACAAATGACAGACTTGACAGAAACAAAATGAGACAAGTGGGCCCCCCTCTGTCAAGAAGGAGCGGGCCGCAGACGATAGAACGAAGATGGCGGATACAACTGTCGTCATGAACGTCGAACCGAGCCAGAAACGTCCGCGAGGATGGCTCAGTTGGCCATTGATGCGTCTGGAGGAACACTTGATGGAGTGGCTCGGGGTCTTGAGGCACTGGAGGTTGAGCGTCGATTGATGGTCGCGCTATCAGTTCTTGCCTGATTCACACTCTCTCAGTAGAACGCCGTCCTGCCTGGCTTGCATTCTCTTAATAGAAGGCCGTCCTGCCGCAAGCCCTATGAAACACAAGATGCCTGCTGAGCTATTCCTCTTTTCCGACTCAGATGCACCTGTCCGTTTGCTTGGATTCCACCACCTGTGTTGATTCCACCACCTGTGTTGAAGAATAGCAGGCTGAACTTGTTTCAACGTCTTACGTCCGAAGCATGAGGTCGGTCGTGTTCCTGGAAGTAGTGCGTTTCGAATGGCAACGGCCGGCGAAAAGATGTAGCAACGGCCGTTCGGCAACGACCCGACGAGTTCCTGGAGCATGAGAAGCCGGGCTTATCAGACTCTATATATCGATGATTCCATTTAATGCACCGTGTCGCTCGAGATGTTGTTAGCGAAAAGCCATTGAACTGCCTCGAACAGCTGAACATCGATCATTTGCGGCGAGACCAATGTGAGCAGAACGAACGAACTCCTCTGTCAAACTCGAGCGACTTGTGCTAGTCATGCGAACCATGGTGTCGTCAAGCGTGTCGTATTTACATGACAGCCCGCTCTGGTAGTATGATCCTCCAGCTTTGAAACCCTGTTCACATCCCGTCTCTTCCACCCGCACCACCAAGTCGACTTCCAACCTCACCCTTAACCCCAGCGACCATCTTATGATCACCAGGATTTGCAGCAGCCTCATACAGAAAGTTGATCGGTTCCCTGTTAAGATTCATCCACTCGCCTTTAAAGCCAATGTAGCTGATCCGGGTCTCGTCTTCGTCGCCATTGCTCCAATTATCCTCGAAGAAGAGATCCAAAGACCGGACTGTATTGAAGAGTGCCCTCTTGACTGGCACCTCTTGCACATCTGACACTTGAGACAGAGAGAAGGTCTGCGTTGGCTGAAGGGTAGAGGCGGTGCCGAAGTCGAGGTCGTCGCGATTGATGAAGACTTTCAGGGTCTGCGGAGCTGAAGAACTGGGGGAGGTGCGTATGTACATTGCGTGTAGTCTGATTTGTGCAGTAAAGCTGGTCTTGTCAGACATATGCTGAGAAGCGGGTGATAGTTCAGTGACTCACGGGATATGCATCAGCAGCTGCTCATCTGCATCGCTGCACAGCTCCGGCTCAGGGTTAAGTCTTTCGTCCCATGTCTTCTGGCATATTGCAGCACCGCTCCTTGGTGAAGACTCGTTCAATGTGTTGATTGCGCTGAAGTCGATCTGTTGATATATGTGGTTTTGTAAAGCAGGTGTGATATCGTCCGAATGGTCGTGAGCACCGTGAGCATGATCGTGTCCGTGACCATGCCCGTGGCCGTCATGCTCGTCATGACAATGTGACATCTCGGTTGTTGATAAGAAAGTTGACAATCACGAGGGACCTCGAGGTATGGCCATTGTGGTAGCTGCGGGGTGACCTCATGGAGGGCTAGTCATGTATAAAATGCGAACGAGTCAGAAATCGTCCTTTTAACATATGGGATACGGATATGTCAGGGGGATAGCGTTCGAACAGGTCCTAGGATCAAGTCGTTTTGTACATTCGCCGCATTTAATCTATACCTTCCAGCTCCACGGGTGGTCCACCTCACCGTACTGGATCTCCGCCAACCAATCCCACATCTTCTGTGCGACGGGTCCCGCCTCTTTGCCCTGCTCAAGTCCGCAGTCAATTGTCTTTCCTCTCCAGCCAATGTTCCGTACAGGGCTGACTACCGCAGCTGTGCCTGATCCAAAGACCTCCAGCATCCGTCCCTCGTTCGCAGCCTTGTCAATCTCCTTCATTGTGTATCGCCTTTCGCTCACCCTCCAACCTTCAGGCACCAATCTCTCCCTTGCCAGTTCCAACACACTATCTCTCATCACACCCTCCAGGATAGTACCGTCCAGTGGTGCAGTGATGAGCTCCTTCACGCCATCCTCTGCTACCCATGCTGTGAACAAGTTCATCGTGCCTACTTCCGTCACGTACTCGTGCCCGTCTTCTGTGAACAACCACAGATTCTGGTGGTATCCGCGCTTGGCAGCCTGCATCTGTGGGACAATGCATGGTGCATAGTTGGCACCCAGCTTGGCGTTACCGACACCGCCGGGCCACGCGCGTACGGCGTAGGTGGTCGCTTCGAGAGAGATGGCCTTGAAACCAGTTGGGTAGTAAGGGCCGACGGGAGAAGCAATGCAGTAGAAGAGAGCGGAGCCAGGTGGACCCACGCCGAGGGTACGCTGTGTTCCGATGAGGGTGGGACGGAGGTAGAGAGAGTAGCCTTTTGTTCTACTGGTCGTTAGCAATAACTTCATGATGCGCCGGTCAAACACCGCTATTCGTTGCAAGACTGTCTCTTGACTTGTGCAGGTAGAAGGAGAACCTACGTCGGCACGAAGCGTTCTTCCTGCTTCACAAACGCCTTGATGAGCTCGATCATCTTGTCACCCTCAAACGTCGGCAGCGCAATCCTTGCCGCAGACTTGTTCACTCTGGCCATATTCTTGTCGATTCTGAAGAGGCGCACATTTCCCTCCTTGTCCTTGTATGCTTTCAAACCCTCGAAACACGTAAACGCATAATGAAACACACATGTGGCAGGGTCGAGCGAAAAGTTCTGGTAGGGCGTTATGCGTGGCTGTAACCATCCCTCTGATGCCGTCCACTCGATTGTGAGCATGTGGTCTGTAAAGTGCCGGCCAAAAACAAGCTCTTCATTTGGAATGATCTCCTTTGGCGTGGTGGTCTTCTGAATGTCGAGTGTCGACGCATCCAGCTTGCGCAACTTCGGATCCGAGGCATCGTCTGCAGCGAGACTGTATGGCCGACACGATAATGCGCTGCGCCTGAAGCAGGATTGTGGGAGGATGTTCGAGGGTCGTTGGCGGAGGAGACTCCGCGCGAGCGATGTGCGCGCCATTGGAAGGGAACTTATGGTGAGTGTACTTCCGAGCGGCTAGTAGATATCGTTGAGATATGAATTGAATGTGTTCCGTTTTATGACTGACCCTTATGACTCTTACGCTTCTTGCTGATATGTGGATGGACGTTGATGCGGGTCGACTCTGCCAAAATCTCTCGGCTCGATCGCCTATTCACGGCCAAGCTGGGCCGTTATCGGAGTAAGTGCAGCTATTGTGCGACCTCTCAAGTGCTTGTTTACATGAAGCGGATATTGCACACGACTATATTTGCAGTCAAATTGATTGTGTCAACAGTCGGTTCATCTACTGGATTGTCCCTGTCGAAATCTACATTGACTACCAGAGCATTCTCAGCCGGTGGAGTGCCAAACCCGGAAGAGTATATATACAATGGCCAGAATGCATGTACTGGCTCATCCGTGTGCTCAGTGAGGTCAGTTCGCCATGCTATTCATGCACGTCAATCTTCGAAGTACCCAAACGCTGAGTCACTTCCCACAGCTCCTCGCTTGATGGCTCATTCAATATCAGGTCAGGGGCTGCATCTGATAGGTCGATCTTGTTATGCTTCAACCTCTCGAACTGGCCCCAAGCATCATCAGGATCAGAGCGAATGTATCGCTGTACATGTGGCGGCGCAGTATCGATCATTTCCACAACATCGGTTGCGAATATCTGCACCGAATTTGCGAAGCGGCCGGGACCATGGCTCTTGAGGACATTGTTCTTCAGGAATTGTGTTAGGTGTAGATTCGGTATGACCATATCCGCAATGCCCCAGTCGCGTTGGAAGCCTTCGTAGTCATCCACTTCCTTGTATCGATCAACGACTTGCCGGAACAAGTTGAATAAAGACCACGCGTGGACGACTCGGGTGACGAAGAATTCCTGAGGGTAGAGTTTTGGGTCGATGAGAAAGAACTGCTTGATTGCGATCAGGAAGGAGGTCCTCCATTCCTCGATCGTGCTGCATGCGACCAGTAATGACTGGTATACGTCTGGCAAGGGCTCACGAGTGATCGGATACTTGTGCTCCTGGGCTGTGCGTATAATAGCCTTCAGCTTACGCTTTGCTTGCAGTGGGTCTGGCTCGAGTTTGGCCGACACGTAGGCTCGTCGAATTTTGTGTTCCACTTCAGACTGTGGCTTCGTTTCGTTTGGGTCGTTCGAGGTACACTTGGGACAGCGACACTCGAAGCGGTAGCGATTGCTAAGTTGCTGTTGACGAACCTTTCGGACTTCGTTTGCGTCAATATACGACCAACAGATCTCTTCGCCTTTAGCGATAGGACGGATGGATCGAATGGAAGGTCGAGCAGTGTTGAATATCACCACTGCATTAGGGTCGCACGAGTGGTTCGCTGTGCTGATGAGAGGATCGAGAGCGAATCCAAGGGGGTCTAGATACTCGTGTACGAGTGAGAAGCTATTGGTCATGACCTGATAGTTTAGTTCTGTGTATCATGTTCAATGGAGAATCCAAAGGATACCTACCATGTTGAGACTCTTGTTCACTTCCTCAATCGTCACATGGGCACACTTAGGATCGCATCGCACCAGATCGTAGATCGACATAATCGCAGATCCAACTGGCAGGGTATCAGACGGCTCTAAATGCGGCGCATTGCCAGTAAGACGATCGATGTTCCGCTTCTCCTCCTCGCTGATGGTCTCGTTCTTATCCATGACTATCAGCTGGATCATGGACCTGACCAGACTGGGTAGCGGCGGTGGGTTTCGCGACTTGAATATCTTGCACTCGTACTTGTGACTACGTTTCCAGCTCTGACTTTGACACTGTCTCGAGCAATACTTGACTCGTCGACATCCACTGCAGTAATTCAAGCCTGGAGCAGGGTCCATGTCTTCTGCCTCTGTGGCACTCCGCAGACACTGCGCGCAGGTGGTGTCTATAATGGGAATGTCAAGCACGGCGATGAAAGGTCTCTTCAATTCCACTACGCACTCGCCTTCGTCGATGTTCTCGGTGGCAATGAGACCATTACCCGATAGTGACGAGGTGCCGACTCGCGCGCGGCATTGAAGAATCATGATGAAGAAGAAAAAACAATTATGAGTGTGGATAATGAAGGATACTATAATGTGGCGTTTGGAGGCGAGAAGTCTTCATTTTCGGAAGTGAAGACCTAATATGTCCTGTTGATCTGGAATATCGTGGGAACGATCTCGCTCCCTTCGATCTTGGTGTCTGAATATGACCTTTTAGCTTATTTGTGAGACTGCAAAGGGTGTTGTAAGATCGACTCCAGGGATGTCACCCAGTCAGCATGCAAGGATCACCACAGTCACTTTATGCTATCGCGCGAAAACACGTGATTGATATCAGCATAGTGATATAACAGCCGCAACATGTTACGAAGGTGCAAGCACATTATATTTCATTCCGTCGTGGGTATCAATATCTAGCCCAAGTTGCCCAACTAAAGTAGACTCTCGTACTTGTCCAACCCCGACCGCTGCTGCTGCTGAGGTGGCCGCTGTTGAGGCTGCAACGACATTTGCTGTGTTTGCGCCATGCTTTGCGCCATTGGCCGTGCCATCGGCTGTGACGCGTTTTGCGCCATGTTCGACATTCCTTGCCTGTTCGCCATCGCTCCGTTCAATCCACCATAGTTTGGCCCACCACCGATCGGGGGACTCTTGGGTGGCGGCGCAATTGTGAAGCTACTCGACGCAGTTCTTGCTACCATGGGACTATTGCCTGCGGACGAGTTTGCGGAGTTCTGAGCCCATATGTTCGCTGTAGGAGAGAGTGCTGAGGACCAGTCGACTGTGGATTGTTGAGGTTGTGCTGGACGTGCTGGCATTGGCTGGTTTGCGGTGAAGGAACCTGAGCGGCTAGGTTGGAGTGGGGCGTTAAATGCATTAGATGGCGTGAGCGATGTGAATGCATTGAGCGACTGATCAGGGGTCACAGATCTGTGACTTGTGGTCTGTGGTCGGAGTGTATTCATAGCGGGCTGCTGGTCTGTTGACTGCGAGGACCATGAGCTTACGCCATTCATGCTCTGAGGGTTATTCGGTCTGGCGGCGCCGTCCCAGTCGTTGATGATATCAGGCGTGCCATTCTGCTTCCGACCAGAGACAAGAGATTCAAAGTCGACCTCTTCACCGTTCGCAGATGTCGCAACGTTGGGCTTGAGGATGCCGCCTGTACGTGCTGTACGCAATGTGGCACTTGCATTACTTGACGACAGCTCTTGTAATTTCCTACTATGCTCTCGCTCGATTCTTGCTGATAATGATTTGATAAGGGTCATGAATGTCTGGAATTGTTGTAGGTCGAGTAGCGGGCCTAAGGCAAAGCTCCATAGAACTGGTAGTATGTCAGTGGCAAGGAAGTCGGTGTCTACCACTTTTCCGACTTGTCGGAAGACCTTCTGAGCTGCCATCTAGACTTTCTTAGTCTCAAACATTTGACCTTACTTGATGATACTCACCATGACGGCGGGCTCTTTCGTCTTTATCCCTTTCATTAGTGGTACAATCTTTTCTTGGATTGTGAACTTGTCTAGGACTGCGCTACTGTTCGTTCGGTTCTCGTCGTGATTTACAATCGAGCCGTCCAAGCCATCGCCAATCGGCGCGCCCATATCCTCAGAGCCACCGCAGAGTGTGTAAAAAGCTTCAAGTCCTTGAATCTTTATAGCAAGAGAATTAGTATGCGCAAAAACGCCGGCTATAACCGGGAAGAGCTCGTTCTTGATTGTGGTGTAGTCTAGCTTAGGTGTGATGAACGGCAATGTCGCAAGTGATGCGTCTATCACAGCATGTGTCGTCGAGCTGAGGCCGACGGCAATAATGGGCAAGATGTCTGTATGGCGTGAGCTTTTTGCGAGAGTGCAAGGTGTATAGTTTTACCATCACGGAACTCTTTGCCGGATGTGCTGTCGGCTACAGTCTCCATGTGTTCCAATACTACCATGAGCCCAGCTTCTTTGCTCGGGTCTTTGTCAGGAGCCCCCGCTTTTCCACCCGTAGGGATGAAGACTTCTCGAAGTTTGGGTATGACCTTTTCGATGAATGGACGCTTTCCGTCAGAAGAGGCTTTGACGATGGCGAATACATTTAGCATTATTGCGGCCAGCAAATCTCGGTCCTTCATTTCCTCGAGCAGTGCAGGCAGAATCTTCTTCTCAAGCACGGAGCCTGGGAATTGAGGCATGATCCGTGGCAGACCTTTCATAAATTGGTTCTTCTCACTGACGGACTTGGCTGGTAAGGCGTCCAGAAACCTGATGGTAGAGACCAGGATATTGTCAAAGTATTGAGCCTCTTGAAATGTTTTCGCCGTAAGCCGCTGAGCCGGCCTTCGAGTAATGAGTTTGGGAAGAAGGTCTGACGCCAAATTATGTGGAAACTTGCCCTTCGCTAAAAAGTTGTTGTTGACGGACGGGACTGTAGAAGAAGTGGCGAATGTGCGTTTGTATGCAGAAAGGCTTGCGTGACATTCTACTGGGCTCTTGTGAGGCGAGTTGTACAGGGCAATGATAAGAAGTCCCAGTGAGAACATATCCGCTGCAGAGGTCAAATTGTTGTCAAGAACAAAGTCCGGTGAGGTGTAGTCAAGGTTGATTTGAACGGATTGGGGAAGACGTGGATCGTGATTGAGGACTTCGGAGAGGTGAATGGGCGGATTGGAGCTCGCCTTATCCGAGTCTGAAGCAGGTCCAGTGAAGGACATACCAGTAATCTTCCAATCGCCCTTGGAATTGATGATAATGGCATCCGGAGTCAAATTGACATGTACTAGACCAGCACTCTCGTGCAGGAACTCTAGGCCTTTCCCAATCTGCAGCAATCCCTTTTGGATCTCCAGCTCGTCCAGCTCGAACTCTTTCGCAGCCTTACCCTCCTCGCCATCTCTGACGACATACTTGCTTGCACGACTCCGGCCCCCTGATCTTTCCTGGTCATCCTGGTCTGCTAAGAGAGCTGCTAGTGACGCCGTCACTTGCTCGGTTGCAAACATGAGCCCTCCATTGCGGGTCTCTTCCACTGGTTCCACAAGTTCAAGGATATTCGGGTGTCGCAGACGAGCCAGGGAAGATGCTTCTCTTTTCAATCGGTCTACGACCTCTTGTTGTGCTGCTTTCACAGAAGCGGCCCCTGACCTTCCTCCCAGACCTCCTCCTTGTGGCTCGAGTGACTTCTTATCGAAGACGAATACTGATGCAGCCTTCCCAGATGACTTCCTCTTGGCTTCGAAGATTTTCCATGGGCCGCAGTGGGAGATAGGCTGAGGGGACAAGCTATAATTGGAGGATATGTTGGAAGAGAACGACTTCAATGCAGACGAGAACATGTTCTCGAAGAGTAGAGGTGCTGCTCATCAATCGGGTCGCGCGGCGTCACTCTGCTTCTGGGTGAAGAATCGAACATCAGACTGAGATTCAGGATTTCCTTCCAAAGAGCTCGAATAGGACCGAGCTACCACTCCCGTTGTTGGCCGGTGCAGTCGCTGTCAGACTGCTCATGTAGAAACAGACATGCATGGTTGTCGACCTCGAATCCCTTCATGACTCGCTTACGAGTTCGCATGACTCGCACAAATACAATTGACCTGTCTCTCTCTCTCGAAGAGTCATGCAGACATCTACGTCCAAAAAACGTGATTTTGTGAATAAACCTCCAAAACCTTGGCATGCATCCTGCGGTTCAGACGATGGATCTCAAAGCTGCATAGTTCTTCCTGTCGTCGGGATAATCTGCAGCTATGGGTGAGGAGCTAGTGGCGGAGTCATTCATAGCGGCTCTGCATAAACCGACAGCATTGCTTCCAATTGCAAAACATAGGGACAGCATCGCGTATGCCGTTGAGCACAATCAGGTCTTGATCATAGTGGGTCAGACTGGCAGCGGCAAGACGACCCAGATCCCTCAATTTCTGGATCAAGCAGGGTGGTGCTCAGATGGAAAGGTGATCGCTGTAACTCAAGTAGGTACGTGCACCTCAGATGAATGGTAAGATTATGACAAGAAGCTCATAGAATACTAGCCCAGAAGGGTAGCGGCTACAACAGTGGCAGCAAGGGTAGCTGAAGAGATGAAATGTCAATTAGGTCAAGAAGTACGGATCATTCCGGGGGGCCTTGGATCGTTCCACTAACGTAATAAGGTCGGTTACTCGATCAGGTTCGAGGATGTTACAAGTGCGACTACCAAGATCAAGTTCTTGACGGACGGGCTTCTACTCAGAGAGGCACTGGTTGATCCTCTCTTATCGCGATACTCTGTTATCATGATCGATGAGGCTCACGAGAGATCCCTGAGCTCAGATATCCTGCTTGGTGTCATCAAAAAAATCAAAAAGCGGCGAAAAGATCTGCGGATTATAGTCAGCAGTGCGACTTTGCAAGCCGAGGACTTCTTGCAGTTTTTCGCTGAAGAGGACAATCCCACAGCAAGCACCAAGGACTATGCTCAATCGAATGCTGACAGGGCCGCAAACGGGGACAGCATCGGTCCTGGGACGATCGTCAGCATTGAAGGACGGATGTATCCTGTCGACATCGAATATTTGGCGTCTCCGGCAGAAAATTATGTCGAGCGGGCGGTACAGACCATATTTGACATTCATACTCAAGAGGGTCCTGGAGACATTTTGGTCTTTCTTACTGGACGTGACGAGATAGAGACGTGCATGGAGATGATAGCGGACAGATTACCTTCCATACCCAAGGATCAGGATTCGCTCTACCCTCTACCCCTGTATGCAGGGCTTTCGACGGAGCAACAGATGTACGTCTTCGAAGAGACGCCAGAAAACACGCGCAAGGTCATAGTCTCCACCAACATCGCCGAGGCATCTGTGACAATTCCAGGCATTGTCTTTGTGGTCGATTGCGGATATGTCAAGCTGCGAGCATATAATCCAGATAGCGGAATCGAAGTGTTGACGGCAAGCCCCATATCGAGGGCCGCAGCGACGCAACGAGCAGGCCGTGCGGGTCGTACAAAGGCAGGAAAATGCTTCAGGCTCTATACCGAAGATGCTTTCACTTCTCTGGAAGAAGCTTCGATACCTGAGATCCAGCGCAGCAATCTGGCACCAGTCATCTTACAGCTCAAATGCTTGGGCATTGACAATATCGCACGCTTTCCGTACTTGACCCCACCACCGTCAAGTCTAGTCGTGCGTGGGCTGGAAATGCTATATTCGCTTGGTGCTCTAGACGACTATGCCAGGTTGAGTAAGCCGCTGGGAGTACGCATGGCAGAGCTCGCTGTTGAGCCGATGATGGCCAAAGTCCTGCTCTCTGCATCTGGATTTGGCTGCTTGAGTGAGATTCTCACGATTGCCGCCATGACGACTCTACAGGGCGCTGTGTGGGTTCAGCACGAAGGCGAGCGCAAAGCAATGGAGACCTCTCGATGGAAATTTGCAGTCGATGAAGGTGACCATTTGACGCTCCTGAATGTCTACCAAGCATTCGTCACCACAGGCAAGAAGGATTCGGGATGGTGTCGGACCAATCTTCTCAACTTCAAGAGTTTGAGCAAAGCTGTCAGTGTGAGAAACCAATTGAGGAGATACTTGGAGCGATTTGGCATCATTGTGGAGGAGAGTTTAAGCCGACAGCAACAGAGCACAAAGGCGGGTAGTGTGGATAAGACTGAACAGATATGTCGTTGTCTGACCACAGGTTACTTTGCCAACGCCGCGAGAATGCAGCCGGATGGGTCCTTCAAGACCGTCAATGGCGGCACAACCTTGCATGCTCATCCAAGCTCACTGATGTTTGTAAGTTCATGCAACAGATCAAGTGGATACCTGAGGACGAATGCTGACCGGGAAACCTAGAATCGAAAAGCGGATTGGGTCATCTTCCACGAGATCATGGAAACTGGCAACAAGACGTTCATTCGAGATATTACCAAGATCGAGAAAGCATGGCTCACGGAGTATGCGCCGACGTACTACAAGCTCAGCAGATAGACGAATGAGGGGTTCGTTCTCTGGATGTTTCATCCAAAGCCCTGGGTCTGTTGCAGCATGTTGTCCGCGCGACGAGGAGCGTAGCTGTCCCACGTTGCACAGAACAGCTTCAGGGGCTCCACTCGGAGGCCAGACTGTGCAGATGCTGGAGGCGATGAAGCTTTTGCAACGTCAGACGTGCAGACCTGCGGCACATTGTTTAGCGCGCTATGGTGCGGGGTGCAGCTCGTATGCGAGATAGCATGGCCCGGCGACTCTTGCGGGATGAGCAGCACATATTGCGTTACCCAGGCAGTGCAGATCAATGTAGCTACTACTCTAAACTGTTCAAACTCCGACGGGGGGGCACTCGATATAGCTTTGCCCGTGTTCAACAGTCTCACATTTCTCCTTCAAACGTGGATGAAAATGCGTTACGTGACGTGCCTTCCACGGTTTGCAGCGCGAGCATCTTCGTTGGGGCAACTCCGGGCGCACGCCTCCGACGAGTTCAGCCGTGGATCGAGCTCGCTCTGCTCTGTGGCCGTGCTCTCTGACTTGCCAGAAGGTGGGGCCGATCTGTCCGGCTTGGTTCTGATTGGGACAAGCGCTTGTTCCGTGCTGCGTCGCCGTTGCCCGGTCGGGCGAAAGTGCAGGAGAACCATGGAAGCTTCGTACTGCAGCTCGGCCAGCCAAGTTTCTTGCAGCTCCCGCCAGCTAGATTGCTGTAATAAAAACTCTACCACTACGCGTCCCCAATTCAGCCACAAATCTTGAATTATCCCTCAAGCTCCAGAACGACTCTGTCGAACTCCTGCCCTCTGCCTCCTGCCTCCTGTCTCTCTCTACCACACTTCTTCAGACGTTGCAGAACCTTCAATCGCCTCCTGCAGAAGCCTAGTCGTTGTAATCGATAATAAAAGTTCTTCAAGCCGCACGTAATCAGTCGCTACATCTTCGCCTCAACTACCAGCAGCACCTTCGCTAAACGAGCTTCACACTCAACAACAGCTCACTTCCTCATAATAATTACAATCACACTCAAGATGCAGTACCTCGCTATCCTCGCTCTTGCGGCTCTGGCCACCGCACAAACCACTACCAACTCTACCCCAACTGCCACACAGTCTCCTGCCACTGGCACCGCGGCGACCACTTTCTCGACCCCCGAGAACTCCTTCACCACCTTCCTCACCCAGACCGATTCCAACGGCGTCGTAACTGGCATCCCAACTCAGCCAAACGCCGATACTCTGATCCCAACCCAGCCCGGCGTTGTCACATCTCAACCAGCCGTCGCCACTATCCCAGCTGGCCTCCCCACCGGTCTCAACAGCGTGCCAATCAACAACAGCACCATCATCGTCTCCGTCGGCTCTTCCACCACCAGCGTTGTTGGCGGCGCAGGCAGCACAGTCACCTCCGGCACAGTTGGACCCAGCGGAAGCGCCACTGGCGGCCAGACCAGCGGCGGCAGCAGTGGCTCCAACACCTCGGGCGGATCATCTGCCTCCCGCACATCAGGTGGTGCATCATCAGGCACCGCGAGCGCCAGCCCATCAAGCAGCAGCGGAGCCGCGACGGCAAACAAGGTGTACATGGCATCTGGCGCGCTTGTCGGCGCCGGTGCTTTCTTCGTTGCTTTCCTTTAAATAACCAAAGATGGATGTAATATGGACAGAAGCTGCTGAGCAGCGAGGATCGATGGGCAGATGGAGACAAGCGCGGGAGAGAGATCTGGATAGGGCAGATCCTTTTCATGGCTCGACAGTCCGGTAATACTACTTGCACTCATATGATCTTCACACACTCTACTGCGCGGGCGCTTCAGGATGGGGATAATGCATTGACTTGCTTGAACTGGGAGTCAAGTGGTGTATCAGGACGACTTCAAGGTCTGGTGATTAGTAGCCGGATCAGATCAGAGCTTAGATAATAATGCCAAACGTCTTTGACATCATCTCATTGCCAGTCCTGTCACACTACAAGATTGCGACTCTTTAATTCCACATATGAA